>JAXGGA010009283.1:0-52227 GCA_038373865.1 Uloborus plumipes
AAAAAAGAGCGCTTGAAATGCTTGTTGTGCTGACGATTTTTTTTATAGTACTATTAAAAATGCAACAGCTAGGGATTAAACTGCAAAAACTATCGCCTGTTAGTATGAAAGCAACTGTAATTAAAAGAAAACAAAACAATGTAAATCAAATCATTTCATTGCTGCATTTTTGTTTGTCGTCTGCCAAGTTTGGCTTGCGTATCTTTGAAATCTTGAAAAATATTGTCTGCTAGTGGAGAGAAACTTTATTTGAAAGAAAAAAAAATCTGGTATGGACCCCACACTACTTCCTTTTACGTGTAAATTTTTTTAGTAGATGCCTTAAGTGTTAAAATACACTGAAGTGACAAAAGTCATGGGATAGCAATATGCAAATTTTCAGATGGCAGTAGCATCGCATAGAACAGGTATAAATGCGCAGTGCTTTTACAGAGCTTTCATTTCTGTTCAAGTTATTCATGTGAAGAGGTTTTAACATGATGATGACCGCACGATGTGAATTAACAGACTTTGAACGCGGAATGTTAGTTGGAGCTAGACGCATGGGTCATGCCATTTCGGAAATCGTTAGAGAATTCAACATTCCCAGATCCACTGTGTCAAGAGTGTGCCGAGAGTATGAAATTTCAGGCATAACATCCCACCATGGACAGAGCAGTGGTCGACCGCCTGCACTTAAAGATCGAGACCGGCGACGTCTGCAAAGAGTCGTAAATTCTAACAGACAAGCAACACTGCGTCAAATCACCGTAGAAATCAATGTGGGACGTACAATGGACGTGTCTGCTAGAACTGTGCGGAGAAATTTGGATTTCTTGGGCTATTCCAGCAGAAGACCGACTCGAGTGCCTTTACTGACAGAACGACATCGCTTGCAGCGACTCTCGTGGGCACGTGAGCATATCGGTTGGTCCCTAGATGAATGGAAAACCGTGGCCTGGTCCGATGAGTCACGATTTCAGCTGGTAAGAGCCGATGGTAGGGTTCGAGTGTGGCGCAGACCCCACGAAGCCATGGACCCAAACTGTCAGCAAGGCACTGTTCAAGCTGGTGGTGGCTCCGTAATGGTGTGGGCTGTTTTTTCATGGCATGGACTTGGTCCTCTAGTGCGACTGGACCGAACATTGACTGGAAATGCTTATGTGCAGCTACTTGGAGATCACTTGCAGCCATTCATGGACTTCATGTACCCAAACAACGATGGGATTTTTATGGATGACAATGCGCCATGTCACCGGGCCACAACTGTTCGCAATTGGTTTGAAGAAAATTCTGGACAATTCCAACGAATGATTTGGCCACCTAGATCGCCCGACATGAATCCCATTGAGCATTTATGGGACACCATCGAGAGGTCTGTTCGTGCCCAAAATCCTGCCCCATCAACGCTTTCACAATTATGGACGTCTATCGAGACAGCATGGCTCAATATTCCTGCAGAAGACTTCCAACGACTTGTTGAGTCCATGCCACGTCGAGTTGTTGCACTTCGCCGGGCAAAAGGAGGGCCGACACGATATTAAGAGGTATCCCATGACTTTTGTCACTTCAGTGTAATGCTTGGAATGAGCAAGATGACAATTCAAACATTTACGCCCCAAATGTACCACGAAACAAAGCAAAAAATGATTTACAACAATTCATTTTTTAAATATCGCCGATTTTAGCATCATTCAGTGGATTTTTCGCAAAATACCGCCAATAGAGCTAAATTGAACCCAAACTTATAAAATAATTTTTTCGCCAAATGTGTCGCCAATTTGGCGATTTGTCACCAAGTTGGCGACAAGCACTTGGCGACTAAAAGCTTGGCGATCTATCGCCAAGTGGTAACGCCAATTTATATCACTTAAGTCTGCTTTGATATTAACACTGATTCACCCCCAAAAGGAATAAAACACCCCCTAGGGAACATTCAAGTGCAACCAATGACCTCCCGTGATCTCCCATTAGGGCAACCCTACTTTCGCTTAGTTTAAGTACAAAGGAAAACAATTTTTGCGGCTTGATGCAAGTTTTGCACAGCGATTCATATTATGTTCATCCGGCAGATATGCAGATACTGCCGTTTACCTGCCCACAGCAACGAAAAATGCAGTTACTGCTAATTACCATTGGTTAAAAAAGTTTTTTTTTCATCGGAAACCAAAAAAAGATGCTTGTCCCATAAAACTAATGTAACATAGATGTCAAAAATGCAAAAAAATGAAAATCGAAAAATTTGCAGTTACTGCCCTTTACCTGCCCACGGCAGAATAATGCCAAGGACCAAAAGTCAAAAATACTGGTGTAATACAAAGAACGGAGGCAAATCATTGCTTTGTAATAAGAATCATGTTTTCTCTTTTTCTCCTATCATTTTTGTTCATTTTTTAAAACTACTTTTTACATAAACCAAAATAACTCACTGATAATCTGCAAATGGAATACAGTCGAACCTGTTTATCTCGAATCTGCTTATCTTGAAAATCTCTTTATGTCAAAATTTTTCAATTTCCCTCTTTTACAGCATAAATTTAATGTTTTTTCTCCTGTTTACCTCGAATGATTTTTCCGAAAACTTCTATATCTCGAATTTTGAGGACTCTCATTTTTGAATTTCATCTCCAGACACCTTTATCAAAGGCATTTCTTGGAGACAAAAATCATCTTTTGAACAATCATTCAAAGACTGTGCTCGTACTTAAAGGTATGCATTCACTTGCTAGCGGTATAGTCATCGCAATTAGTAAAACGTGGACCCACAACACGTCGTACAGTAAAATATTCAACAATATCAATGCAAAACAATCTGTTAAGTATTCGACTTTGTTCCAATTGCTTATTTTTGTAAATTTTATCACAACCTCTGTATCTCGAAACCTCCATATCTCGAATTTTTCTCCTGTCCCGTGAAATTCGAGATAGACAGGTTTGATTGTACTCCATCCATGGATCATCAGGAGTGTACTAAATGTACTGTGTTTTTTTTTTAATTTTAGTTGAAATGTGTTTAGTGATCAGAATTTGTTTTCCCCAATATAGTCCATTCTAGTCCAGTTGAGTCCCCAGGAGTGCCTTTTGCCTCTGTCCCCGAACATCAAATTGTCCGACGGAAGTCCCAAGTCCAAACTCATAAGCATTTTGAAAGCGCATGACATTGCAATTTCGGAATGCAAACCAGGTAAATGCATTCTCAATTACTGAAGCATGCTTATTTATTTTGCTAACATGAACATAAGAAGCTAATAAATGCATTTTTTTATTTTTTAAAATCTTTTTATCATTTATTAGATTTTAATTTTAGCGCCATTCCACGGTGTTAGACAAATGCATAATATTTAATCTCACTTCCTACCTTAATTTATCTTGTTTCTTTAAAGAAATAAACTTATATCAAACATTGCTCAGGTAACTCCTACTCTCGACTGTCTGGTGTGCATCGTTCGGAACTTCGATTCCCGTACATGTGCAGTAGGCGGGGCTAGTTCATGACGCAGCAGATGTGCTGCCTCGTCGCTTGCCAACAGAACCAATCAGTAATGACACGTGTGTAGGGCGTTGCTGTGTGTCGCATGTTTTACGTAGTTTCAATATGCAAGTGTAGCAGGGTATAAAATTGAAGATTTGACTTTCGATCTTCACTTGCTTTTCGATCGGTCACATTGAGTGTATCGTTTTTTTGAGTTTGTTTCCCTGCTGGAAAGGGGTAAACTCTTATATTTTTTCGGAGCAGTGCTCATTTTTAATTATGTATCAGAATGAACTTAAAAGTATACCGGTGATATTTTCCCGGATAATTAAATTATAATTAAATGCTTTTCTAGTCAAATTAATCGTTGGTCATTTCAAAACTTCGTTGATGTTTATGGGAAAAATAAAGATAAGTATTGTTTTTAAACAAGCTTAGTCATCTTTTTTTGTATCAATAACTCTGCTGTATTTATTAGAAATGGGTTTATCCCATTATCACCGGGAAAACAGTAATTTTGTCCCGCACATGATGCTTTATTTTTTTCATTAAAAATAATACTATAAAAAAGGTAGTAAACAAAATTTTGTTGCTTAGAAAATCATGCACGCTTGTGAGATTCCTTAAGAAAAAATTTGTCATTACCTATTACTTTTTAATGAAATATATGAGCCGTCACATGCAGGACGAAAGTTGCTACTTTTTCGTGTAATAACCTTGTACATAATTTTTTCAACAGTTTAAGTCATTATTTCTCAACAAATGAGAGACGTTTCGTTTACTCTGGAGACTTAGCAATCAAAATGTACAATTAGTTTTGTCACTGTTAAATTAATAGAGCAAAAAATTAGCTGATTCATAAATCCCGTTACGAGAGGTTGACTTTGCATGTCCCGCACTTGATGCATACATATAAATTAAATCTTAACTAACAAATATATTCAATAAAAATATAACTGTCAGGAGTATCTTTGCATCAAATTTTATTATTTACTAGCTGCCAGGGCAGCTAGATTAGCTTCCTGTGGCATGTTGACGCATAACGTTCCCCTCAACTTTTACCTCATTCGGATGATATATTATTTAATATATAATTTAATGTTCAAAAGATCTCAAGACATACTACGCACATGGCCCGCTAATGCCCCAATCAGCAAGCAGCCTGGCCCGGCTTTGCACGGGCGCTTCGCGCCTTTAAAATAGTGAGGAAAGTTTCAACAAACTACTCAGCGCCAAGGCGGCTTGCTAACAGGTGCTTCACGCCTTTATTTTTTTCCTGTGTCGAAAAATCATTCAAATTATTGAAATGCTTCGCACCTTCAAAGTGACGAGAAAAGTTTCACCCAGCTCAGCTCGCTCAAGGGAAATAAGTAAACATAGATAGATACTCAGTTTTTAATATAAGTAGATGGCAATTCAACTAATTTATATTTCAAAAAATTACAAGTAGCCAGCGATAAAAAATGCTACGTACCTGGCCCACTAATGAGTTTCATGTTTGTTTTAGTTAAGCCTTTATTCTAAATTCGCTTTGTCATTATTATTACTATTTCATAGCAACCAATGTTTTGTAACAATGGATTTCAAATTTAATCATTTTGGACAAATCGCTTTAAATTTGACTACTTATTAATTGGTATCATTGTTAATAAAAATCGTATAATTATATAAATTAAAACTAATGAAGCCTGAAAAATTACCAATCTATTGGTACCTGGTTCGACTTTCAGTTTATTGGCGTTCAGGAGAAAGAAGCATGACATAGATAGAAACAAAGAAAGATACTCGGTTTTTAATATTTTATTATTTATTATTTTAATGTATAAATGTGTTAATGTCCGTTTTTAGTTTTAAAGGTATTTTTTACATTCAAGGTTACAGTTTTTAGCTATAATAATTTACATGCATGTTGTACTGTTGTTCATATTTTTTAGCTATTGCATGCACTTATTGTTTTTTACCTATTTATTGGATTATCTGTGGTATTCGCTTATCCATGGTTACTGTGCCACCCTATTCTATGGATAATCGGAAGTTCCACTGTACTTTGTTTTCACATACTTTACTCACATTCAAACAGTATTGTGTCTGGTTTTCCAGGGGATTTTTCTCCTTCTGACATAGCTCAGGATTTGAACAGACTTCTAGCTTTTAAGGAAGGTCAAGACTTCAAAAATTCAATGAGAGGTTTGCTATTATTAATATTTTATATATTTATCAATTTTATTACAATAATATTATATTGAGCATCTATGATTCCAGTGTAAATCTTACTTTGGATGAATATTTTTTTTTTATCTTAGATGAATCTGAAATGAAATTTGCTTTATCTTCTGTGGCTGCAATCATCAAGTACTTAGAGGTATTATATCTCAGTTTTGTTTAAAAGTAAAGTGCTATCCTGTAGGAACAAACTATCTTTTTGAACGACACTGTAAGTTATAAAGCCCTAAGCCAGTGCTAAGGCAGAATTATTTCCTTCCCAGAAATATTTTCCTATTAAGGCATTCCTATTCCATGCTGACGAGTACCAAAAAGCACGAAATAGCAGTCCATGGATGGAATAAATCAGTTGGTGGTGTATTGGCACTCTAAGTAGTGTTGTTTTGGAGAGGAGAAAGTGATGCTAAGGGACTCACTTGATGCTAAGGGACCTGTTTTATCCCCTTCTCCTTATTATTATTTTTACATTTGAGGCTGCATTATACCTTTTCTCTTAAAAAAAAGAAAAAGATGCTATGCCTTTTTTATTTCATCCTTCGTCTTTTGTGTCTGCATTATACATGCATGCTTGTTCCTGGGGGCTGAGTGCTTACATTTTGTTATTTTTGTGCAGTTTTAAATTACCAGACACATACGTGCACACATTTATTTATTGAAAGTAAACAGTGAACAATTGTGACTTTATAAAGTTTTGATACGAAAAGCAATCAAGCTATTGTGAGTGGCCCCATCAATGGGATAAAAGCAGTCAGAATGATATAAGTTTGTTAAGTTTACTTTTGTGCACATTTACCTTAAAATGGACCTTGTTGTCTTTGGGTAAGCAATAGCAAATTTAGTTTGGCCCTGGGTCAGATTTTGTATCAGATGAATTCAAGAGGTATTTTCAGAAGGAAAAAAATTGTGTTACATGCATATTAATTTTCAATATTTTTTATGTTAAGGCTCATGTGAATTAATTATAGCATGTGTGTGTTGCAAGAAGGGGAAAAAGTCAGTTGCACCAGCTGTAAAAATTTGAAAATTTTGAACTTTTTTTTTGTGGCAGGGGTGCCCATCCCCCCCAAGCTCAATGGCGCAAATTCCCCCCCAAAATTTTTCGCAACCCTATTGTGTTTTTTTAATTTTATCCCTCTTTTTTATTTTATTTATTTTTTTAAACTTTTTTTTAAATATTTATTTATTTTTTTAAACATTATTTATTTGTTTGATATTTTTATTTATTTTTTTAAATTATAATTTTTTTTCAGATATATTATCAATTTTTTAAAAGTACTGAGTATGCGCAGAATAGAATCGCTTTTTATCTCTTCCAGACCTCCAGATGTTCCAAGCACACACACACACTAAATAAACAAATAAATAAAAAATATTAATAGAGAAAAATAATTGAAATTAAAAAAATAAATTAATGAATAATTTTCATTTAAAAAAGCAGTGAATAATTTAAATAAATAAATGAGTTTTAAAAAATCCCCCCCAAAAATTTTGATGGCGCAACTTGCGCCATAATCCCCCCCTGTGGGCACCCCTGTTTTGTGGTAACCAATTTTCATTAGCATTTTGTAAACACAATACTGTATAAGCTTCATATTGGCACTTGAATCATGGCAAATATATTTTTATATAAATAACATAAAAAAAGCAATGAATAAATAAATAATAAAAAATAAGTTTTTAAATAACAAAACATAACATAATAAAAAGTATGTCATTTAGAGGCATACATTGAAAATTTATTTGTGTCTATCCTAATCAAAATGCAATTAAAATTATTGTTGTTCCTATTATTGTTACTCTCTAAATGATTAGCAGTTTTATTTCATTATGTAAAAATGTACGCATGTCTTTATTAGCTTCTTTCTGATGAACATAATTTTGGGCAATTCACCTTCTCAGTTTTCAAGTCGGATCAGTATGCCAAAGTGGATGTGCAGGCTATTGCAGGGCTGGATTTATTTCCAAAAAACCACAAAGGTAACGTTTTGTGTGATTGAACTCATGTTAAAATAGTTAAAACAATTCAATTGTATTCTTTTAGGGTGGAATGTATATTTTGTGTAATGTTTTGCAGTTATTTACATGTATTTCATGATAATTTACATGTTTTGATGAAATAATGTTAGTTTGATTAAGAAGTGAGAGGAGGGGGGGGAGATGATGTAACTTGACATCTGGATAAATGTGAAACAAATTCTATCATACTCTGTGTTTTATTTTATTTATTTATTTTTTTTTTTTGGTGGGGGGGGGGTATTCTTTCAAGGCATTTGCCAAATAGTGCCAATAGTGTAAAAGAGAAAAATTTGCTACAAGCTTCTACAAAAGTGTTACTTTGCTGATTTCTTTGTCAAAACGTAAAATATTACTTAATTAAAAAAAAAATTAAGGATGAATTCCTAAAATTTTCTCTGAAATGTAACACCTGTTTTTTGTTAATGCGACAGGCACATTTTTTTTTTTAAAGTACTGAAAAATTTGAACACATCCGCTTCTGTAACGCTCAATCTTTTTTTTTCTTTACAGTTTTAGATCTTAGATCTTAACCCATTAATGCCTGACTTTTTTTATTCAAGGATATTTTGTATACTGGTTACAAACAGTGTTTAATGGACCGGAAAAATAATAAAAAAATATCATGTAAAAAAATTTTTTATTAAGGAAAGAAAAAATTGTCCCTTAAAAGTTACGATAGACCCCAGAGGGTACATACTTTTTTTACTAAAACATTTTTCTGCCTACAATATACTATTTAAAAAGACATTTTATAAGAAGAAATAAAATCAGCAATTAACATAAACTGGGAATAACTTTGAAAACTTAGCTTTTTTTCTT
Source organism: Uloborus plumipes (assembly GCA_038373865.1). Taxonomy (NCBI): domain Eukaryota; kingdom Metazoa; phylum Arthropoda; class Arachnida; order Araneae; family Uloboridae; genus Uloborus; species Uloborus plumipes. The sequence goes on from JAXGGA010009283.1 coordinate 8,510, forward strand.
GAGATTGTGAACGATGTCATTTTTGATAAAGATCATATTAAAACTGCTTCAGAAAACACTTTACAATGATTATGTGCTGCAATCTGTTAAAAACGAATTGAAACAGTACCGAGGTACTAATTAAACACTATAATTTGGTTGAAATGTTCCTATTTGGGACATGGCAGATCCTTTTTTGGACCGTCCCGAAAAAGAGATGCTAGGCATTAATGGGTTAATTAACTTAGTGTTGATAGTTTTTATCTACTCTCTTAATACTGTGTCTTCTGTTAATGTCAAGCGTTTGAATTTTTCTCCTATACCCATTCAAAAATCTCAATCTGGTCGCAACAAAGTTAGTTCAAACAATCACCTTTCAAAAAAATTTGCTTAAATTTTTATTAGACTTACCAAAGACAAGATCCATGAAGATTTAAAGAAAAGTTTTTGTGTGGGATGGTGCTACATTTCAGAAATTTAAGAATTTTTTCGGAAAAAAATTGAACAATTGCCTGTAAATGATGAGTTCAAACATAGAGATTATATTTAGCCTTAAAAGTTTTGGTGATCATGTCAGTCATTAGAATTATAAAGTGGGGGAATGTGGAGCAAAGTGAAATGGTGAAATATTTTCAGTTTGCGGCGTCACATATCTAACAATATTTTAACTTGGTTCTTAGGCACATAGTTGATTAATGCAAAACGGAAATAGCTTCAAAGATAAAAAAAATAAAAAGCGTCCGTGGCGTAAAATTTGGCTTTAGATATTTCAGTGTGAATTTACTGTGCAGAATGTTTTTTTAAAGTACCAATAAAATTAGGAACTTAATTATTCAACTCAAGTTGATTTCAAAATGTCTAACTTAATAACTTGCAGTTAGAAAAAAATGTTCAGGGATCTTAAAGTAGAAGACATAATGAGTACCATTAGTTTAGTAAGTGATGAATTCAGAAACCTAAATAACTGAAGTTTAGTTGGTTTCAGAGGTTGTCGTTTTGTTTCTTTTTTCCTTTTTTTTTGTTACTGAAGTTACAAAGGAAACATCAAAACATTCTATTACCTTCTTTCGTGTGTTACAAATTTTGATTTTTCCCTGCTACAAAAACTGCTTAAAATCTGTCAGAGTAAGCGTGACCCATGCTGTTTTGTAACGAGGTTTCCTTTTAGTTTCAAATTGTTCCATTTTTCATTTAACAAAATGTTTATTATTTATCTTTCAGATTTAAACGATAACTCTTATCTGTTGGGACATTTGAATTCCTGCCAAACAAGTCCAGGAGAAAGACTTTTGATACAGTGGATAAAACAACCGCTGACTGACTTGAGAAAATTAGGTAACTCTTTTCACACTTTCTATCTTTAAAAATCGAAAATATCATTTTTTTTAATTTATTAATTTGAGAAATGAATTTCTTTCAGCCTAAGTCAAATATTTAATTAGAATTACTAGCTTACTAGCTACGTGGCCCAGCGCTGGACGTCAACCTTGACAATAAATCTTATGTCAAGTGATGCGTGTCTAAAACTCCCTGTTAGCTTAACGTTGATATTTTACCGGCACACAGTACAAAAAAATCAACCAATCGCCAAGAAAGTTTTAACCCATTAATGCCTAGCGTACCTTTTTAGGGACGGTCCAAAAAGTGTCTGAATTTACTAAAAATGAACATTTCAACCAAATAATAGTGTTCAATTATTACTTTGGTATTGCTTCAATTCATTATTAACAGATTGCAGCACATAACCGTTGCAAAGTGTATTCTGTAGCCGTGTAACCAGTCCACAAAATATCTTTGGAAACAAAATGTCAGGCATTAATGGGTTAATCCCCTGCAAAAAATAAAACAAAAAAGGCTTCTATTTACATAATTTGGTGTAATATATTTAAACTCGAGAGCTCTTGGATTTTTTTCCCTTCTAAAGGAGGTTTGTGCAATCTGACTACAGGGTCATTCATTCTACTTGAAGTCAACAAGTGATAGAATTTTTTAATTATTTTTCCTGAAATCAGCCCCAGAAAGTACCTTAAATCCAGCCATTACTTCTCTTGTATTTTTTTTTTTTATTGCAGGCCTGTGTGCTCTATAGTGATGTCTATCTGTGATAATAATAACATTGCAATAATTATTAACCTGTTCTCAATATCTTGTGAGTCAACTTTTATTGAAATTTTAGTGTGTGGAGTAGCCCTACATTTAAGTCTTGCTGTTTTGAAAATTCTCTGTAATGAGGGTGGTAATGTATTGGATTTGAAGATGAGGCATTTTTAGATATCTAACTATCACTCTTTCATTGCAGAAGAGAGACTGGATATTGTCGAAGTTTTTGTAACAGATTTGTCTTTACAAAATGATGCTGCAAAGCATATTTCAAGATTTCCAGACATTGAAACTCTTTGCAGGAAAATTCAGAGGCGTAAAGCTAATCTGCAGGTATAACTTTGCATTAGCAGTTTTAGTAACTTAAGAAATATTTTTTTTTTTTGGAATTCTATTCCAAAATTGTATGTATTAGCCAGGCCCATCACTTTGAATTTTTTTTTTCGGGGGGGGGGGGGAGTTAAGGAAATATTTTTAATCAAAAAGAAAAAGCAAAAGCCAAGACAACTTGTATGTATTCACGTTAACTTCCCAAAGCAGGGAGAGGGGGGCTTTGTGTGTGTGACCCTCCCTTTGAGACGAGATAAAGGAAGCCTCCTACGGATTTTTTATTCCAAAAGTCTTTAGAATTCATTGTTCCTAACAAATTGATTTGCTTCATGTGTTTTCAATGCAAATAGTCTTTCAATATGAGGGTGTGCCCCCCCCTCCCCCCATGACTACAGTATGTTTTGGTGAGAAAACCCTCTCCTTACACCCAACCTGACCAATGTCAAGCCTGTTTAAAATGCTGCGTGCAAAAAAAATTGTGTAAATGATAACCATTTTTTGAAAACAAAAAAAAAATGTTCATTCTTATTATAAGGCATCTTCAGAGTCTCAAGGGATTTTTAATATGTTCAAAATGCGCACTTTGTGTTCGAAAATTTTATTAATTATGCTTTTATATAAATTGGTTTATAGTAAACTTAATTTTTTTTTTGTTAGGATTTGTATAAAATTTATTTAATGGTCTTACAATTGCCTGAGCTCTGTAAAACATTGGAAAAATACGATGGACAACATACTGATGCTTTAAAAACGAACTTCATTGAAGATTTAAAGGTAAGACTAATTTTAATAAAAAGAAAACTAAGTCTTTATGCACCCTTATGTATCTAAAAATATTTATCAATATTGTTCTTTTATTTTTCTTTTGAGAAATATTTTAAATTATTCAATTGTTTGCAGGAAAGAATTGAAGACTTTGAAAATTTTCAGTCTATGATTGATTCAACTCTTGATTTTGAAGCAGTGAAAAATAAAGAATTCATTGTTAAAGCTGAATATGATGAACAGCTTTTAGGTAAAACACATTTTTTGTTGTTGATACCGCCAGGGAGTGCTTAAGGGAGGGAGGTACGGTCATGGAACTGTGACAGGTTTGTGACAAGGTAGAGAAGATGGCAAAAAGCATGATACCACTTTTTTTATACTAATATGCAACAATGTGATATTTATTACAATATGAACTAGCTGTCGTGGCCGTCACGAAACTTTCTTCTATATCTATCTTATGAATTCCGGTTACAAAATAAAATACGTACTCGCCCAAGTAATTGGAGACAGCTACAATTTCCCAATTATCGTAATAGCCCTGCAAATGCAGAATCAATGAGCGAAATTGGAAATCATTGCAAAAGCCTTGTTTAGATTAATTGCAAACATTTTATTTGTTAGTAAAAAGAAATTGGCAACAGTTAAAAATTTCAAATCATTGAAAGTTTTCAGCTGTTTTGATAATTAAATAGCGTGAAAGCGATTTTTTAATGAATTAATTTTTCGCATTGTTGACTAAGCGCAAAAATCACCCCACCCTCCCCCTGGGGCGATTGGCGCCAAAATTTAATCGATGCTTGCTTCCATATTGGGTTAGTGTTATTCCAAATTTCATTCAAATCGCAGCAATATTTCCCGAGATACAGTAGGTGCAATGACAAAATAAGCACTTTTGATTGCTCCACCCCCATTTGAGATATTGACACACGAATTGAATCAGCACCTGTACTCAATAGGGTCTACCTATGGACCAATTTTCGTTTGATTTCGCCGGTTACTTCCTGAGATATAGCAGTCACCCTCGTGCAGAACACGTGCGATTGCTCCACCCCCCTTCGAGATATTGACAAACAAATTGAATCAGCGATTGTACTCAATAGGGTCTACCTATGGACCAATTTTCGTTTGATTCCGCCTGTTACTTCCTGAGATATAGCAATCACCCCCGCGCAGAACACGTGCGATTTCTCCACCCCCCTTCAAGATACTGACACACAAATTGAATCAGCACCTGTACTCTATAGGGTCTATCTATGGACCAATTTTCGTTTGATTCCGCTTGTTACTTCCTGAGATATAGCAATCACCCCCGCGCAGAACACGTGCGATTGCTCCACCCCCCTTCGAGATATTGACACGCAAATTAAATCAGCACCTGTACTTGGTAGGGTCTACCTATGGACCAATTTTCGTTTGATTCCGCCGGTTACTTCTCGAGATATAGCAATCACCCACGCGCAGAACACGTGCGATTGCTCCACCCCCCTTCGAGATATTGACACGCAAATTGAATCAGTACCTGTACTCGGTAGGGTCTATCTATGGACCAATTTTCGTTTTATTCCGCCGGTTACTTCCTGAGATATAGCAATCACCCACGCGCAGAACACGTGCGATTGCTCCACCCCCCTTGGAGGAATTCGCTAAACAAAGTCAGGTGCACCAGTTCACATGGTGGTGCATATGTGAAAAAATTTTTGTTCGATTTCATGCAGTAGTTTTTGCTCTAGCGCGGCCACAAAAACTGGTCACACACATACAGACTCACACACAGACAGACACACACACACACACACACACACACACAGACAGACATTTTCCAAAAATGGTCGAAATGGACTCAGCGCACCTCAAAATGTGCAAATCCGTCAAAATTCGACATTCGAAAATTTTTACGAAACCAATACTTTCTTCTATATAATAGATATAGAAGAAAGTAAAAATAGACAAGGGGAAAAGGTCAATTGTTTTGAAAAATAAAGTAACTTAATTTATGCATATCCCTTTACTAAAAAGCTTAAAACAGTCAACAAGATACACGATCTCCTTCCAAATTTTTTATTAAAGTATTTTTGTGAGTTAAAATAGCATGGGCTAACAAAAATGAAGAGGTAGGCAGGGTTGCCAACTACTACGCATTTAGTGTAGTAACTACGCATTCATCCAGCTTACTACACACTACGCAAGGAGAAGCAAATTCTACACATTCGTTGAATAATCAAACTAATTATTATTATTATTTTTTTTTTGTTCCTTGTATGATGCTTTTTTGGGTCGATTCCAGTATCATTTCGCTTGACATCTTTGGTTTAAAATGAATGCCAAACAAGGGCCGCTACGCAAGTCATCCACTCCAATCCTGAGCGCATCGATGACGTAATCAGAGCGATGACGTCACTGGAGCTGTTTCGCTCAGGATAGGAAGAACTGTGCGGCGCCGCGCAACGTCTTCTTCCTCCTGATTGGATAGTGAACTTGGATACTGTTCTTTGAATACTTTGAATAAACTTTGCACTGAAACTTGGAATGCTTAATGAATTGAAAAATAGTATAATTCATAACAACGAATCATGTTGTTTGAAGGAATTTCCTGATGAACTAGCAGCTTAAGCAAAACGGGCAACCAAACATTGTTATTAAAACAATCTTCATAGATAAAATATTTCACTTTTTGTTTTTCTTTATTTAATCCTGTTGTATTACTAAATTAAATAAAAGAATGAAAGTCTGAATTTGGATTAAAAATTTCTTTTGGAAATTTGTTTGCCAAGTTTTTCTGTGAATATACTGTCATTTGACAAATCTTCAGTTTGACTTGTTTTAAAAAAACTCAGAACTGCAGAACAGTATAATCAACATTATCAATTGATAATTTTAAAAAATGAAATATCATTTTCCTGCAATTGTTTTATGTAAAGAATTTGTTTGAAATAGGGATTTGTTTTGAAATTGTTTTATGTAAGGAACAGATTTAAGCATATCGGCCTATAATGGTTGGGGAGGGGGGAGAGGGATTTTTTAACCGCGCTAGACTACACCTAAGCACTGGAAACTACACTTTTTTTCCTTCTGACTACACATAGCTCCCTAATAAGGTTGGCAGCCCTGGGTAGGCTGCTGGTTCTACCTCACTGCTTTACATGACTTTGCATGAGAAAAAAAAATGTTTAGTTTTTATTTAATGTTCCTGAAAAATATGTCTAGTTCTGAAACTGCTGAAGCTATATTATCTGCTTTGCCTGAAATTATTTTATGAATAAAATTTAACTTCTTGTGATTCTTTTCTTGATCAGAGTTACGGAAAGAGATGAAAGAAATAGAAGATTCGATAAACTCCACTGTTAATGATGTAAGTAACCCTGTTTTTATGTTGTGTATTTCATTCTGTTGACAGTGATGTTATTTATTTCTCATCCTGTATTTTGACTTAATCTTAGGTGGTTGACGACCTTGATTCGCCTGGCATCAAACTAGAGTATGATAATAGCATAGGATTCCATTATAGGCTTACAAGAAAAGTATGTAAACTATATTTATAGAATTTCTCTTATCCGGTTATTTTTAAAACAGGCTTTTATTTCTTTCGTCCAAATGGCAACAGTTAATTTATTTTTAAACCAAAGCAATAAACCTGTTGTTGGCCTAAGTTATTTGAATTGTTTGCTAATTGCTATTTCTTTCAAGTGGTAGTTTTTTTAAGCAAAAAAAAAAAAAAAAGCTTAGGACATACTTTTTTTTTTTTTTGAAGTACACAGAGGAAAGAAATAATTCAAAAGCCCTTTGAAAAGCCACAACTTTCATGGGCAAAGTGAAATGAAAGATATGCGTTAGAATGCAAACTATTTGGCAGTTTTACTTTGGCTGCGCTATAGCTATCGCCTGTGAGAGCCGCTTTGGCTTCTCAATGCTGTTCGCAACTCCGGAGTTAAGCAGAACAGCAGGAACCTGTGCACTATAACCGCAGCCTTAATAGTACGCAGTACTGGGCAGCCTTAATAGAGAGCAGAAGTTCTGCGCAGGCTCAACTAGTACAATTATGCTGTATTACCCCGCATTAGCCGGCATGAAGGGAAAAAAAAGGTTGACCAGCATGCCGGAAAATTCGAATTTTCCGGCATGCCGCATAATTTGAGGTTAATTTTCCATCAAAGTTCTCAGTTCAGTTCCAATCAAAAAGCAAACTACTTTGAGAAGAAAAAAATAAATCTGGAAAGTAGCCTCTTTTTCGAAATCAAACCAATAAATTTCAGGTTTGTAATTTCTGAAAGAATATTTTTCAGACTGAAAATCTGGTTTGTTTGATCAAGAATGGAAATATTTTAACAATATGGGAAATAAAATTAATATTTGTTTGTTATTAATGATGATCATTAGTTATGGATCTAGTTATATATGCCAATTAAATAATGGCTTCAAAAGCAATCATTGTCACAGCGATTCGTTCATAACTTGTTTTAATGAATTATTTTTAGTTCCTTTTAGAGAGGTATGTTTATTTTTTATTTATTGAATAGCTGTAATAAATTCTTTGTACAACTGAAATATTTAACTTTTTGGACCACAAATGTTTGTTTAGTTTTAATTTAATTTTTATAAAATAATTCATTTAGATTTTTATTGTCATAATAACAGAAATGGTTTTGTTAATTAATATGTGCAAAATTAAACTGTTTATAAGATGATATATATATAATATGTATTTTTTAGGTTGAACACATATTTATTATTATAGTATTAAATCAAATTTTTTTTCTAACCTCGGTTTTTCCGGCATGCGGAAAGGACCAAGCAAGGGTTACTGAAAATCTGGTGACCCTTGGATTTTGCGGCATGCAGGCTAATGCAGGGTAATACGGTATTCTAATTAAGTTATACAATTCATTTTTGATTTTTTTAAAAGTCATTTAAAATATTTTTTATAGATCACTTTTAATAATAAGTGTGCTCAACTGTATTTGGTTTTGATGAACGTGCAATTTTAATGTAACTTCCGTTTTTGGCAGCAAGAGAAAAACTTACGCCATAAGAAAGGCTACAATATTATTGATACTAAAGCGTCAGGAGTTAGATTCCAGAGCTCAGATCTGAAGAGTATGAATGAACAGTATATGGCACAAAAAAAATCTTATGAAGAAATGCAAAAAGCATTCGTCGAGGAAATTATTAATGTTACAGGTACTTTATTTTCTATTATATAATTTTGTTGATTTGAATTTTTATGCAGAACACTTTTTGATGTAGGGGAATGTGGGGCAAAGTGAAACAGCTAAGATAACCTCCCTGCTTGAAAATGAACGCATTGGAAATTAGTTCTGAAAATTACTGTACATAAAGAATCAATAATGTATTTTGTATGACAAGTTGCGTTGAATTATTATTTTTCATTTTTGGCAATTATTTTGCACCTTCATAAAAGGTAGAAATTTTCCACCTTAAAACACCATGGGGCAAAGTGAAAAATCCAATATTTTTACAATGAAAAATTTTCTATTTAATGATTAACAGTAATATTCATCTAATGGATGTGTAAATAAACAAATGAATGACTTATTAATGAAAAATAAACAAATAAATGAATTCATTAATGTGTGAGAAAAAGAAATGAGTGAATAAATTAGAGAACAATGAAGAAAATCTGAACAAATGAATAAATAAGGGAATTAATAGGTAAAAGAATGTAAATTAATTAATAAATAAAGAAATACGTACGTGATTAAAAAAATTAATGCATAATTAAACCAAATGAACTATTTCACTTTGTCCTGCGTGCACTTGACAAATTACATTGAATATTCAAAATCAAAATTTGCTTAATAAGAACTAAATAAGTATTGCACTGGACACCAGTAGATCTCAATCAATACTTAAAATGATAATTACAAAAATTGTATTATTTTATAACGACAAAAAATATTTTTAAAAAACCATGAATATTACAATGAGTATCAAATTTTGAAAACGACTTGTATAATGTTTTTCGTTGACCTTTAGATCTATCTATCTGTTGATGGGAATTAACTGTATGTCTAGGAACTTTGTTAAAATATTGCTATAGGTGGCACTGCCAACTGAAAATATTTCGTCAGTTCACTTTGCCCCACATTCCCCTACTTTAAATACTGTAGGTAAATTTATTTCTGTTATAACTCTTAATTGAATCGTTTATTTCAGAAACCATCTAAGTGACAAACACTAAAAGTTCGAAGAAGTATTTTTACCGTTATTTATAAAAAAATCGATTAAGATTTAAATATTTTCAACCGAAAAATATCCATATTTAGATATATTTCTTTTAGAAAGCATTGTTGTAATCCCTATTAAATATTTTAACGTGAAGAAATAAATTTCTTCTTAAAATTAAAAATTTTGTTGCTTGGGTGTTTTCTGAAATAAACGATTCAATTCTTCTTTACTTTTTTCTTAATAGTGTCTTACCTGCCGGCCTTGAAAATGCTGAATCATTCGATCGCTTGGTTGGATGTCTCTTTGGCATTTTCTCGTGTCTCTGTCAATGCTCCAAAGCGATATGTGCGTCCAAAGTTGCGAGAAAAGGGTAAATTTTAAAATGGTTTAAGTTCATTTTTTAATATGCTTTTATTAGTTTCTTTTGTGGGTATGTATGTAACTCTGAATAAAAGATAAAGTTCACATTCTTCACAAAAATAAAAGTAATCTATTTAATACTATTATTTATACTAAAGGCTAAACTATATAACATGTTGATGTTTTAAGTTTTAGTTTGTGTGTGTGCAACTCTGAATAAAAGATAAAATTCACAGTCTTTGCAAACATAAAAGTAATATATTTTTTACAATTATTAATTCTTGAAGGCTAAACTCTATTATCTAAACTATATTACTTATATTACATGTTGATGTATTATAAGAGCATCTAAAAGCCTATTTTTTAGTTTTTTAAAACTAATTTAAAGATTATTTCCACTCTAATTAAAAGGAATGTCCTTGCATAAAAAAATGCATTTACTAGAAATGAATTTTTTTTGCTGTTTATAATTTAAAATTTTTTTCAGGTGAATGTTGTATAATGTTAAAACAAGCTCGTCATCCAGTTTTAGAGTCAAAAGTGGGGAATTTTATCCCTAATGATGTTAAAATTACTAAAGGTCAGTTAAACTACTATTACAGTTTCTTTTCTAGCTTTCATTTTAAAGTTTATGTTCCTCATAAAAAATGCTACATCATTATCTTCCTATCTCATAGAAGATTGTATGTGTTTATGTTCTTTATATAAAGCTGCCGTTTACTTCAGATCTTTGTTGAATTTGGCACTATGATGCCCAATAATTCACATGGGGTTGTTGATGATAAATAAATAAATAAAATTCTAGGTCATAAAATTTCTCTTTTCTACATAGACAAATTTTGTACAATTTTAAATTATGTTCCATTTTTATGCCCACAAGCAACTGCACCAGGTACAGTTTTATCAAAGGCGGTTTGATAATTAGGAGACTGGGACTAATTGTTTCAAATTGAGCAAAATTGAAAAAGCTCTGCTCAAATCGTCTCAAACTATTCAAGAACCCCCGCAACAAAACTAAGATGAAAATTGAATTATAATGTCATCATAATCATGCATACAAAAGATATTTATCATTTAAGCTATTGCATTATATGTCATGTAATTAAAAATTAATAACCTCAACACTCATTGATTTTAAACCATCACTACTTAAAATGTTTGACCCTAACCAGTCGAATTAGAGCCGCTATATAGACAGGCCGATGCATCAAGCTTAAGTTCAATCACTTTGGATCCAATTTACCAACTTTTACTTTCAACTTTCATTGTTGCGGAGCTGGGGTTACCAGAAGAACATTTTGGGAAAATGCCAAGCTTTGCCAAATTCACGTGCCGCTAATAATTGCTCTGAGAAAAATTACCAAAAGGCGATGGCTCGCCAAAAAAGACAACACTAGCCGGAAAAGACAAATACTGATGCACGTGCTGGAAGGCCGAACTTAACTGAAATCATGTCACACATTATTTCATTTTAGCATAGTTTAGTAGACTGCCATTAATTGAAAATGTACTGACAAAAATAATTTATTATGGCCTAAATAAGATTAAAACTGATACCCAAGGTCTACTAGCGGAATTTCTTAGAATATCATTAGATTGGAATGGAATACCAAAGTAGATTTTATAAAGGAGAGATGTTGGATATGCAAGACAATGGGGAGTTTGCGAATGAAAGAAGGGCTTTTTTTATTTCTTGAGATATCGGGGACACGATGGCACCCACCTTATAACCGATTCCGCCACATTCCGAGGCTTGGTATTGCAGGATTCCATTGTATAAGCTAGATTTGTTGTACACTTCATGAGCATAATATTTAATTCCCTTTTTTTTAAAGTACCTTAATCAAGGTCTGATTTGCATGTAAGTGCATAGGAGCTCTGCTTTTTGACTTTGAAGAATGAATTTATGCATATGAGACAAAACTAAAGCTAATTGCATCTCAAATATTTTCTGAAGATTATCCTGCTGTCATGCTTCTTTTGTTCAAAATTAAGCCCTGGGTACAATCAACATTCTCACACATGAGCAATTCTCTTGAAATGTGTAATTCCTTGTCCCAGGTTCATAGCAACCTTAGGAAATTGTTTTTCGTTTCTTTAATTATTATTTATTTGTCAACTTCTAATGAACAAAATAACAAGCATTAGTATTACTAAGCACAGAGCTAAAAAAATACTTGTTTTTGTGGAAGATTTATAGAGGTACTAAAGGGTCATTAACATCCGCTGTCTCTAATGGGAACTTCTGTCTCTGCCCAAACAGCAAAAATAAAAATAAAGTGTATCATAGTTCAAAATTAGCCTTTTACAATGTTTTAACTATTCTAATTTTGAAACAAGTTTCTTTTTTGCACTGACTTCAAAAAATAACATATATATATATATATATTAGAGATGGAACGAAGCGGCATTTGGCCGAAGCGCCGAATACCGAAGCTTCGGCCAACTAATAGCCGAAGCTTCGGCCGAAGCTTCGGCTGGCACACATATTGAAGTTTTTGGATTAAATGCATAATAAATGCGTAGAGTTTTATACTTTTCTCCATATCTTTTAATATTCTCAGCGTTACACAACATTTTCAGCTTACTGAGTCATTCTTAAATTAATTTCACTAATTAAAAGTTTTCTTGTTTTGTTTTGCTTTGTACTGCTAGTACAAGAAAAAACGACATTACTAATTTTGTATTGCAAATTAGTAGTAGGAAGTTCTACTTGGAACATGAAAAGCTCAGTCTGCAGTTCAGTTGATGTTTTATAATAAAACAACTGATATGATCATGTATTATACCATAGAACTACCCAATCTACTACTATTTACGTTGTGTTATATATTTATCTTAACTCATTAATGCCTAGCGTCCCTTTTTAGGGACTGTCCAAAAAAGGGTCTGAATTTCCCCAAAATGAACATTTCAACCAAATAATAGTGCTCAATACCTTGGTATTGTTGCAATTCGTTATTAACAGATTGCAGCACATAACCATTGTAAAGTGTGTTCTGTAGCAGTTTTATTTTGATCTTTATCAAAAATGACATAGTTCACAATCTCAAGAACAAAACGCCAAGTTTTCAAAGTTATTCCCAGCTTCCCAGTTTAGATTAATTGCTGATTTTATTTCTTCTTATAAAATGTCTTTTCAGATATTATATCGTGGGCAGAAACAAATTTTAGTAAAAAAAGTATGTACCCTCTGGGGTCTATCGTAACTTTTAAGGGACAATTTTTCTTTCCTTAATAAAAAAATTATTTTTTACATGATATTTTTAAAATTATTTTTCCTGTCCATTAAACACTGTTTGTAACCAGTATATAAAATATCTTTGGAAAAAAAAGTATCAGGCATTAATGGGTTAATATTCTTGATGCAAAATGCTTCAGTTTTTGGTGAATTCGAAATAATAGTAGGGTAAAAGCACCAGTAGTCGGCCATTTAAAAGATCTTTTGTTGATCTTGGCTAAACTAGAACTTTCAGCTATCAATACAGTAACAAAAACAAGGTAAAACTTTAGGATGAACCTTTCTGATAGTGAATCATACACTTGTTTCAGAAATTAAAAAAAAAAAAAATATGTTAAAATCCAAGCTTTTGTCAACACTAGTAAATGCTCCAGTAGTCGGCCACAGAATCATCTTACCTGAAAAATAAGCAGAATCGCAATCTTGGATGACGGACATACCATTCAAAATGAAATGACTCATTACTAATTCAAGAAAAAGTACCCGAAACTTAACGGCCACTGGTTGATGATTGAGGATAAGTACATGAATGTGTGAATGCGTCATATCTGATTTTGAATTAAAAATGTACTATTTATGAGGAGTTTTATGTCATTGTGGCTGACTATTGGAGACCGGCCGACTACTGGAGCACTTACCCTATCACGCATTCTTTCTTACTTTTGTCTTTCATTCGCTGCGTAAATTTCAGGCCGAAGCAGCCGAAGCGGCCGAATCACAACTCATGCTTCGGCCAGACCGAAGCTTCGGCAAATTGGCTGAAGCTTCGGCCCGGCCGAAGCTTCGTTCCATCTCTAATATATATATATATATATTTTTTTTTTTTTTGTTTCAGATAAGTATTTTTACTTTGTAACTGGACCTAACATGGGAGGCAAATCAACTTATATCAGATCAGTAAGTTATTTAATTCCTGTTACTTTTCTTCATTTCGCTGTCCAATTTGTTTGCCACGTACATTGAAAAAATGCTGAAATAATTTATACTTTTAATGCAATATTTTAGCTTTTTAATACTATAGACCTATTTATAACAAACCCATTTTAATAATTTACCAGATTTAACAATGAAAGTGCACTCTTGTTTGATATAATACTAAAAATGTGTAGAAAATAATAATATGTATCAGGGTTTGAAATTACTGCTTGTCCACTGGTCCCAGACCAGTGAAACTCGCCTCGGACCACCGGAAAAAAATAATCAGTGGTCCGTGGGACCACCAGAAAAACGTGAACTTAAAAGTAAAAGCAAAAATATTAATTATGAAAAGCAATTGTATGCATATAGAAATGTATATTTTAAAGGATTAAGCAAATCCATATCAGTAGAAAACTGTTTTACTCTTTGCTTATTTTGTTGTCATTATTGTTTAAGAGCAAGAATCTGAGAAACTGTCACGCCTAGCATTATGAGGTGATTCATGACCTCTTAGATTTTCTCCCAAAACTTACCAAATGTTTATTATATTATTGAAAGACGAAATCCAGAATGTTTTGCTCTAAAGCTGAGTTGTTTAGTTTTTATGGATCCCTTAAAGGTGATGGTGCGGCATCAAAAATTAAGCTGATTTTCAAGACATGGAAGTTGCTGTGAGCCAAAACTCTTACCAGTGTGGCGTGTTGGTAACTTCAGCTAATGATTGCTTGAGCAAACGGTAACGCTTTGCAAATCAAATTGATTTTTATTATTTCAGGTCTGGATTAACGACTATATACAACGTATTTACAACCGTGGCGGAAGAATGTTCAATATTAAAACAGTTCAGCTGCCTCAAACAGAGGACTTCGTGGGTTGGTAGAACAATCGGCGCAGCCACACGCCTCTGGAACAAAGTTCCTAATTTTTGTACACGCTCGGTACGCCTGCACCGAGCCCAGCAAAACACAACTATCACCACCGAGTCTCGGACTCGTCTCCTCGAAGTTGAGCGGGGCGCTCTCTTCGAAATTTTTCAAGGGGCGTGCTCCTGCAAACTTTATTCATTTTTTAATTGGATCGTCCAGTGACACGACGGTCGACGTAAAAATTGGACATCCGTCGATTGGCTGGACGCAAGTCTCCACAAAGTCTGTCCGTCCTCCAGCGATCGGAACTTAAAACGAAACCCGAGCCTTTTCGGTGCAGCGCACGGTAGAGCGACAAAGAACCTCGGAATGTCCCTAAACGGTTAGAGCGCAGACAGTCAGGCGTCTGGTGCCAATCATAGCTGCCGTCGAAAGTCATCCGTACTGACCTTAGAACAGGACTTGTCACAACACCTTCCCCCTTGAACGGGAAATTTCGATGACTGGTAGACATAAAATTTTCACATGAATACACACACATATCAGAACAAGTCCACCTGCCATCTCCCATCCAAAATCAATCCAATAGTGCAATGATACATTTAAACACCGAAAAAAAAATTTTTTTTTTTTTTAAACAAACAAAATAAATTTTATCATTTTTATAAAAGTATACTGAGCAATTACAGATTCTTTAATGTAATACAATTAACTAGACAAAAAAAAAAATCCCTGACAACTACAACTCACTAAAAGATAAATAAGAATTCTTGAACATACATAACATGATTAACCCAAAAGAAAAAACTTAATAATAATAATTGACTTTTTTTTCTAATTGATTATTTTATTAGGTACTTCTCTGTCGTCAAACTCTATCCAGGTAATGAATGGTGCTACACTGACTTTTCCCACTACCTCTTCTAAGTTTGGTACAGGTAGCATTGGAGATGAAAAATCCAATTTATCTTTCTCCCTTAATCTCAGATCCAAAAGTCTTTTTATCTCCTCCTTCAAAATGTTTGCTGTTCTAGGGGACATTCCATAAGACTTAGAACTTACCGAGAACATCATTCGTTAACTTTACACCCATCCTCGTTAACTTATTGTACCCAATTTCAATAGGAGACACCCGGTTGTGCCTTCTCAGCATATTACCAAAACTTTCGATTTGTTTTTCAGTTACCCTTTCTCTCAACCTATTTTTCCCAATCATTTTATTTAAATCAAACTGAGTTGCTTCTTGCAACGGGTATGATGTTTTGCTTTTTAGGTCATACTTCTCCCTATCTTTCTCAATCGAAATATTAACCCTTTCAATTTGATCATGATACTTCTTTATTAAATTTACATCATAGATCTTAATCCTACCTCTCTTTTCGGGCCAAACCATGACATTATTAATGTCCGAAATATTTGTCGTAACTTCATCCGGACCCACCCAACTCATTTCCATTTTGTGAGGCTTAGAGGAAGTTGACACAAGAACCTCATCTCCCACTTTAAATTTTCTTTCAACTTCTTTTATGCAATTGGGCAACGAAAACTGTTGCGTTATCCTATTATTAGGTTTTGTAACCTCTAGATACTTCGAAAGATCTTCCTGACAAAAAGATTTTATCTGCTCGATATATTTATCTGGTTTGCATAATGGTAACGTTTCCTCCCTTCTTGAAGAGAGCCCTTTCTCTACTAACTTTTCATTCCCAATATCGAAATCAGCACATTCCGTTTTCTCAGCCTTCTCCCTTAGCTCAGTTAAAGAATGACAACCCTTTTGTTCATTCTGAAGTTCGAAAGCAGAGATGTTAGCAAGACCAGTATTTTCCCCCTCCCGACTGCACAGGAGAAACACCTTATCTTGTTCCCCAAGCTCTACGGGGGGTTCAGTAATCTTTTCACCTTTTCTTTCTTCGTCTTTCATTTTCCCTCGAATCTTAAGTGTTTGACTCTTGGTCACTTTTAAATTTAGAGGATGATAATTTTGCCCACTATTTCTCATCAATTGAGCAGTTTTATTCCCAATCAGGTAAAATTCCCCGTTACACGAATCTGGTATAACTGCCGCTTTTGTAGCAATCGTACCAAAATCTCCCTGGAGAGAAACTTTAGCCAAAGGTAGACATTTACATTCGTCATCTAATGGTTGTTTGATCCAAGTTACTTCACCCAAGAAATCTTCAGTTTTTAACCAACTTCTGGGTACTAAGTCTAAACTACTACCAGAATCTCTGAGGCAACTTTTTTCAATCCCATTAATTAAGGCCGTACTTATGTCAGTGGCGGGTCCAGAGGGGGGGCCATGGGGGCCATGGCCCCCTCCGAGAGCCCAAAGAAATTTTCAAAAATGAAAACTATGTCTTGCATATTTAAAATGCTTTTTACTGTGTCACCATTTTTTACATTAAAAACTAAACTTTTGGTAGAAAAAGCACTAGAATATAAATAGAGCTGTACAGTGTGGCAGCTCGCAAAGTGCTACATGAATTACTTTTTTCAGTTCCATCCGTAAGCAAATTCGGTAAAATTTCAACATTTAATTTTCCATCTTTTTAAACAATCTGTTGTATTGTTTTATTCGTGACAAATATGATTTTCTATTGATTATATCGATTTGGTTTTATTCTCCGAGTAATGTTAAAAATTTATGAAGAGTAAATGAAAAATGAAACGAATATATAAAAGAACTTTCAAACGATGCTCATATGGCATTTATTAACAAAATTATAAAGAGGTGAAGGCGGCTTGATATTTAAAATAAAACATAAAAATATATTCAAGGTAGCATTCCGAAGCAGCAATTCAGTCCAAAATGTGAAAAGTGTGTTTAGTGGAGACGCAGAAGTATGTATTTTAAACAAGCAAATAAATATAATGAATTGGATATTGGATAATATTGGATAATATAAATGAATTGGATAATATATATATATATATATATATATATATATATATATATATATATATATATATATATATATATATATATATATATATATATATATATATATATATATATATATATATATATATATATATATATATATATATATATATATATATATAATATTTTCAAGTAAATAAAAGAGAATAATGACGTAGCCAAAGAGGGGATGGAAAGGGGGGTTCCAAAGCAAATTCATTCCCTCTGGTCTGACCAAAGTTACCGTCAGCAACTCAACTGATACTTTTAAACAATACTTTTAGACTTTTATAAACTTTTAGACACGGATTAACGTTGGCTAATATTTATTGTGATTGTCTTGTAGTTGTATTTTGCTAAAATTTCTGCTACATTGCTTCAAAATTGTAAATGAAAGTAAATTTACGTGTTTGTATGTTAGGAAATCTAGATTTTAACCGTATTCTTTTGCTTATAACTAATGTATGAAATTTCATAGTTAACTATTGAAGAAGTTTTTGCCGAAGCACTTTTTTGAAGAAATCAATCCCTTCCCCCCTCCTTCCCCCTTTCTACATGCACAGAGGATGGCCCCCTCCGAGAACTTGTTCTGGACCCGCCTCTGACTTATGTAGGGTTGAAAACACTCTCCTAACTCATTTTTAGTATTTATGTGACAAACTATTTCTCCTTCTCTCTTTTTCAAAGTGGGACAGTTAGGTCGGATATGTCCAGATTTATGACATTGGAAGCATACAATATCCCCTTTTTTGTCAAAGTTTTTGTAATTATCCTCACCTTTTTTCCCTTTCACATTTATCCTGTCTTTTTCGTCCGTTTTATTTTTTTGTTGAAGTGTTTTACCCTTGTCATACGTTCTTTTATCCCCGCTCTTATTATTCTTAGATTCATCCCTCTGAAAGGTTTTTCGGACACTTTCGTAATGGTCCAGTTTTTGGGCTAGAACGGTAACACTCCTTATTTCGTCCCAGGTATCTAAAAAGTGCTCCCGTATCTCAACAGGTACCTTTTTTTTAAGCTGTTCAATGAGCATCAGCTCTTTCAGGGCTTCGAAATCTGCAACATCAACTGACTCCAGCCAACTGCTTAGATATCCCTTCAATTCATAGACTAAGTCGGCCCATAAAGCACCTGGCTTTCTGTTGTGCCCCTCAAATTTTAGTCTAAGAGCAACAGGGCTCAGCCGAAATCGGTTTAACAATACCCTTTTTATGTAACCATAATCGTCACTCTTCTCTTCAGGTTCCTTCACAATTAATTCCGCCACTTCAGCTGGCAACAAAGGAATTAGTTGTGACACCCACATATCTTCTTCTACATTTTCTTTACGAGCCTGCCTTTCAAAAATTATAAAAAACAGAGCAATGTCAATGTTTTTCGGGTCGAATTTTGGTACGAGATCTTTTAAATTTATTCTTCTCCTATTTTCTCCACCCGAAACAACACCACTATTTGAAGATGTATTCGAAACATCTGCTACCCCATTCATTAATCTCAATTTTTGCAGTTCAAACTCGCGTTCAGCGGCAGTCTCCTCAGCTAGTCTTTTACGCTCTGCGATTTCATTAGCTCGCTGAGTCTCCAAGTCTCCCACAAATCTTTCAACTAATAATTTCGCGAATTCCTCGTCAAAATCTTCAGCTTCAATGATTTTTTTAGCGATATTTTTTATAATATCATTTTCTGAGACCTCAACTTCAAATTCCGCTGCTACTTGCATTAGAATGTTTTTTCTCTGTCTTTTTAAAAATGCCATGACAAAGAATCCTCAACTTAATTTCAAAATAAAAATTTTAAAAAATTAAATTTACACATTACACAATCATGAGAGCTAAATTACTATTTCAACACTACACACAGCAAAAACACACAGTAACACAGAAAAACCCTAACAACCCCCAGTTAACTACGTGAACACGAAAATCTTTTTTCTATTTTCAACCCTCTTAATCACTTTGGAGCGATTTCAATAAGAGATAAAACAGAAAGGACTCACCCCTTCCGCTGCTCTGGTATCCATCGGCACAAAAAGTCAAAATTTGGTCTTCTTTCACCATTCACTTCGTAGTCGCCCGCGGACTTCTCCTATTGTTCGCCGGAGCGCAGTCTTCTCCTATTGTTCCATGAATACACGATTTTCTTCACGCAATAGGGGCCTGCAGGATTCAAAGCTTTTCTGGATATAACCACTTTCACTACTTCAAGTTGGTCCGTCACTTTTTTGAATTTAAAGTGAAATGTCCCTAGCTGCCACCATAAAGCTGTGGCGTGTTGGTAACTTCAGCTAATGATTGCTTGAATAAACGGTAACGCTTTGTAAATCAAATTGACTTTTATTATTTCAGATCTGGATTAATACTGGACTATATACAATGACGGATCTGGACTATATACAACGTATTTACAACCGTGGCGGAAGAATGTTCAATATTAAAACAGTTCAGTTGCCTCAAACAGAGGACTTCGTGGGTTGGTAGAACAATCGGCGCAGCCACACGCCTCTGGAACAAAGTTCCTAATTTTTTGTACACGCTCGGAACTCCTGCACCGAGCCCAGCAAAACACAACTATCACCACCGAGTCTCGGACTCGACTCCTCGAAGTTGAGCGGGGCGCTCTCTTCGAAATTTTTCAAGGGGCGTGCTCCTGCAAACTTTATTCATTTTTTTAATTGGATCGTCCAGTGACACGACGGTCGACGTAAAAATTGGACATCCGTCGATTGGCTGGACACAAGTCTCCACAAAGTCTGTCCGTCCTCCAGCGATCGGCATTTAAAACGAAACCCGAGCCTTTTCGGTGCAGCGCACCGTAGAGCGACAAAGAACCTCGGAATGTCCCTCAACGGTTAGAGCGCAGACAGTCAGGCGTCTGGTGCCAATCATAGCTGCCGTCGAAGGTCATCCGGAGAACTGACCGGAGAACAGGACTTGTCACACCAGGAACTGTTGAACTCCAATTTTCTTTTTGTATATGGAATATAGAAGGTTGAAACTTTACAAAATGAATGTTAAATTTGTGGTAAGTTGTTGCCGTAAGGTCAGTGAAGGCCCTCAAAACAAGGCATTTTTGACGTTTTTTACCCTTTTTGAGGTTCAAAAACAGCTTATACATTTCAGTTGCCACGGCAAAAGTAGTTTCGTTTGAAAGGCCAGTATAAGCACTTTAAAACAATGTATAAACAACCGAGGAAAGTTCAATGTGTTTTTAGTTACATCAGGCCGAAATATGAAAAATGTCATATTTTACCTATATTCAAACGGTCTATAACTTCCTCTGCCAACAACATATTGAAATATTTTTTGCTAATGTCATACTCTATTCCTTGTCTTAACAGAACAGTTGAGTCCTTTGAGGCGAAATGTGAAATTTTTTTTTACAAAAACTGCACAGGAAAAACTACATTTTTTGTAAAAAAAATTTTCACATTTCGCCTCAAAGGACTCAACTGTTCTGTTAAGACAAGGAATAGAGTATGACATTGGCAAAAAAAATCTTTCAATATGTTGTTGGCAGAGGAAGTTATGACCGTTTGAATATAGCTAAAATATGACATTTTTCATATTTTGGCCATACGCAACTAAAAGCACGTTGAACTTTCCTCGGTTATTTATACATTAATTTAAAGCGCTTACACTGGTTTTTCAAACGACACTACTTTTGCCGTGGCAACTGAAATGTACAAGCTATTTTTAGACCTCAAAAATGCTAAAAAACGTCAAAAATGCCTTGTTTTGAGGGCCTTCATTGACCTTACGGCAACAACTTGCCACAAATTTAACATTCATTTTGTAAAGTTTGAACCTTCTGTATTCCATATACAAAGAGAAAATTGGAGTTTAACAGTTCCTGGTAAGAGTTTTGGCTCACAGCAACTTCCATGTCTTGAAAATCCGCTTAATTTTTGTTGCCGCACCTTCACCTTGAGGGATCCATAAAAACTAAGCAACTCAACTTTAGAACAAAACATTCTGTTTTTGGTCTTTCAATAAGATAATAAACATGTGGTAATTTTTTGGAAAAAATCTGAGACGTCATGAATCACAAGGTTGACACTCTCTCAGATTCTTGCTCTAAATATTAATGTGTTTCTATTTTGAACTTTATTTGCAGTTGCAGTAATTTTAAATGTAGATGTTGATATATATTTTATATGGAAAAAATATATATTTTTTCTAGAATAAGAGTGGGAACCCTGAATAATTTTTAATAACCATAATAATTATATTTTATATAATATTTTAAATTGTAATTTTTTGATTACTTTGCATAATACTTAAAATAATTATTTACTTCTACATTTAAATATTTTTCTAATTAAATTATGATGAAAATATTGCTACCAAACTTAGCTTTTGTTACAATGCCAAGTAAAGTGATTTTGTTATTATTTTTCAACGAAACAAGAGAAAAGCTTTTACCAGTCCAAAGATATTTTTTGCAAATGCTGGGCAGTCTTCGGTTCGAAAAATGTGACAAATGCTGGTTGAATTGTATGTATTTAAATGTAAGTGTGCGTCTTCATTATATTTCTCTTGCATACTTTTTTTTAGGTGGCTCTCAATGTTCTCCTCGCTCAAATCGGATGCTTTGTCGCTTGTGACGAAGCGGAAATCTCATTGACCGATGCTTTCTTGACTCGTATCGGTGCTTGTGATAGGCCCGAGAAAGGGGTTTCTACTTTCATGTTCGAAATGCTCGAAGTTCAAAACATTTTAAAAGTATGTTTTTTTTTTAATGTTTTGCTAATGTGTTTTTACCTTGAATGTGTACACATTCGTGCGTTGCATTATGCAGACTTATTTCTTTGTTGTACATCTTGTTCCTTTTTGGCAAAATTTGCTTAATGAAAACTGTTTCAAAGAAGTTGAATATTTTTTTAAAATTTATTGTGGGTAAATTATAAAAATAGAAAAAAATAAGCTTCTTTCAGAAATAAATTAGTAACCATCTTTAAAGTCGGAAATGTGAAAGAAATAAAAAAAACAGCGATGGTGTAAAAATAATCATCCTGATCATTAATTTGCTGATTATCAACAGCCGATTAATCGGTGATCGGCTAATTTGCTTATCCATGCATCACCAGTCACAAAAATGCAAATTTTGATGATAAAAGAAAGTAGAGGAATCTAGGGCAAAGTGAAATTGTAAAATATTTTAAAAGTTTGCAGGGCCACTTATCTAGCAATATTTCACTAAGTTCCTAGACATATAGTTGATTCCTGTCAAAAAATAAATAGCTCTAAAAATCAACAAAAAAAAAAAATTGTACAAGTTATTTTCAAAATTTGATACCTTTATTGTAATGTTCGTGGCTTTTCAAAACATTTCTTGTTTTTATAAAATAATATAACTTTTGTAATTATCATTTTAAGTATTGATTGAGATCTACTGATGTCCAGTGCAGTCCTTACTTAGTTTATCCCATTAATGCCGGACATTTTTTTACAAAGAGATTTTGTATACTGGTTACAAACGGTGTTTAGTGGACAGGAAAAACAATGAAAAAAATATTATGTAAAAAATAATTGTTTTATTAAGGAAAGAAAAATCCTCCCTCAAAAGTTATGATAGACCCCAGAGGGTACATACTTTCTTTTGCTAATTTTTTTTTTCTGCCTGCGATATAATATTTAAAAAGACATTTTATAAGAAGAAATAAAATCAGAAATTAACATAAACTGGAAAGCTGGGAATAACTTTGAAAACTTAGCTTTTTTTCTTGAGATTGTGAAAGATGTCATTTTTGATAAAGATCATATTAAAACTGCTACAGAATGCACTTTATAATGGTTATGTGCTGCAATCTGTTAATAACGAATTGAAACAATACCGAGGTACTAATTGAACGCTATTATTTGGTTGAAATGTTCATTTTGGGGAAATTCAGACCCTTTTTTGGACCGTCCCTAAAAAGGGACGCTTGGCATTAATGGGTTATATTAGGCATGCTTTGATTTTAAATGTTCAACGTAATTTGTCAAGAGCACGCGGGGCAACGTGAAACAGCTCACTTGGTTTACTTATGCATTCATTTACTAAATCATGTACATATTTCTTTATTTATTGATTTATTCATCCATTCACTTGTTTTGCTGGTTTTTTCTCTATTTTATTCACTAATTTCTTTTTCTCGCATATTAATTAATTAATTCGTTTCTTTATTCGCTTATTTTTTCAATAATAATTCACTTATTCATTTATTTTTGCATTCATTTGATGAAAATTACTGTAATTCCTCAAGTGGAAAATGTTTCATTACAAAAATATTGTATTTTTTACTTTGCACCTGGAAATAACTGCCAAAAGTAAATATTAATTTTTGATTGCAAGTTGTGTAACACAAAATAAATTATTCCTTTTTTATATACAATAATTTTTGCAACAAATTTCCAACATGTTCATTCTCAAGCAGGAAGGTTATCTTAGCTATTTAACTTTGCCTCACATTCCTCTAAATTTCTCATTTTATTTTTGCCTAAAACCAAAAAATAAGTATATATTTTTTTAAAATATGATACTTTTGTCATTTTATTTCATGTCATTTTTTTGTTTTGACATGGGCATATGTAAGATTTTTGTGTTTAATACTTAGATTGACAGCTTTTGTTACATTATTGAATCAAAAATAATAATATTAATAATAATTTATAGTCTGCTACATCATCATCTTTGCTCATCATTGATGAAATGGGACGAGGGACGTCAACATTTGATGGATTCGGCTTATCTTGGGCAATATCAAGGTAAAGTATTGTTAAGAGTCCATCGCACCTTCAAAGTTTCTCAAAAGATGATTTCAATCTTGATAAATGTACAATGAATTTATTACAAATATATACAGTTGTTTACATTGCAGCAGGAAACAATTGCTGACCCATTCAGCAACTAAACGAATATAAGTAATCACAGCTCACTCAACTGTAAGCCACATACTATATTTGGAGGAGATAAGCTGCACCTCCGTATACCCCGCACTTAACAAAATTCTGGAGAAAAAAGATGCTTCATTAGATTTGTCGCATCAGCATATAAGCCACATAAACCTTTGTTAAAAATTAAATCTGAGAGATCCCATGCTGTATACTCCTATTGACATCTCTCAAAAACAGTAACAAAGAGTTAGTTACATTGATTTGAAAACAGTGTTTCAATATCATAGATAATTGAAAGGTTGCAACATTTTGGAGATGTCTGCAACTTTAGTAACCCTGTTCTACTATGGTTGGTTTCTAATGCAACCCCATTAATCTTTATCCCCCCTTTGTAACCCTATTTCCCATTCTATCTGCAAGGGGCTTTTTTTTTTAAATTATTTTTCGTATTAGCTGCAGGGATTAAAATTCATTTTTTTAACATGTATAAGCTGTAGCTTATCTATCTGAAAATATGGTAATTAAAATCAGCATCAGGAAGCAGTAATAGCATATAAGCATTACACATTCGCAAAGGAAATATTACAAGTGCAAATTCTTCCCCAGCAAAAATGCTGATAAGGCTAGTGGAAGCTAAGAAGGATTCTATTCTGAATTCAAATCCATTGGGACCCTGCAATTATTTATAATTTCAAGGACATTTCCACAACTTTTGAGTGACTTCTCATTTACAAATTTTCTTTTTGGGAAAGATATACAAATTGCAAAAGTTATAAAGGGGACCATGCATAAATTATTAGTAAGGTTACAACAGAATGAATGGTTTTTAACTTCAATTATAAAGATTAAAGGGGTTAACAACAAGTTCAACAAATTAAAGATAAAACCCCAGTATGTAAAAATAACCACTGTTTAAAGACTTGAAACAGTATGTTTCTCTTTGAATTCTTATATTTTAAAACCATGATAATTTTAAATTTTCTAATGAGTTAATGTTATTTTAGGCACATTGCGGAAGAGTTGAAATCTCCCTGTCTGTTTGCAACACATTTTCATGAATTAACTGACCTGAGTCGATGCGTTCCTGTGATTGATAACTTACATGTAGAAGCCATGACTACTGATGGAAGCATTACATTCCTTTATCATGTAAAACCTGGTAAGGAATATCGCTCTTTGTTACTCTACCTAGATTTTTAAATAATGATACTGTAATTATTAATTAAAGGGTTGTTTTAAACCATGTTGGCTTAAACCAGTGGTTGGTAATTTTTTTTTTTTCAAGTGGGTAATTTTCAACTTTTTTATTGAAAAATTTCATGTTGGTGGGTCAGATTACTTTGATTTTAGCTTCGGCATTATTTTACTTTGGATACAGAAAATAAAATCGTTGTACACCAGGGACGTACCGTCTGGGTAGGCATTGCCTGCCCACGAAGAAAACAGACCAACCTGTTAACTTCATTCAATGACATTCAATGTGTTGATTGGAAAGAAAATTCAGGTATTACATGATAGCCACCAGAAGTGGTGGTATCTGAAAAGTCCTATTATACAGTGGAATTAATTCATAAGCTGGTGCTTTTTCTTTGTTAAAGAGATCCAGAAAACAAAGTTGAAAAATATGAATGAAGTTTATTTAAACTCACATTAATAAACTTTAAAAACAAACAACTATAAATAACTCATGCCAAAGGTACTCTAAAAAAAGGTTGAGGCTTTCTAAAGGTTAGATCATTACTATAATATTAATCCCTAACATCAGACCTGATACATCGGCCAAGACTGCCGATCCGATACGAGAGATCAACCTTCTGAAGCTACGACATTCTTACCGAACGAGAATCTAAGAGATGGAATCGAGTTCCTTCATTCCTTATATTGCTTCAAGCGACCAATGGGGAACGGCCAAGTGTCGTGATCATACAAGTTGTTTACCTTGTCAGTCGGTTGAATTCCTAGTGGCATGTAGCTTTGTTCAGAAGGACTCAAGGCTAGGTAAGTGTAGAGAAACTAATAGGCTATATTCTATCATTACGTAACAAGTATTGCAAAAAAAAATCCGGAACTTTTCATTTTTGTACTGTTGAAAAACATTCATGTCGCTACTTTCCGACCGCCGTATCTATACTATGCGTAGCTTAAAAACATGCGAAATTTTCCCCCTTTGCGTGCAGCAAAGCAAACAGCGAAAGCAGAATGAAATGTGCCTCCATGCGTAAGCCGACGAGATCCTCGCTTCTGCGCAGCGTTCCCCCTTCAGACTACTCACTGTCTCTGCTGGTCTCTTCGATTCTAAACAGAAAATTGGGGATGTCATGTGCAGAGCAAAAGCGTTAGTGGAATTCTCAATTGGCTTCTCGATTTGTTTTTTCTGTGGTGTTTTGTTCTCGAGAGTTTTCAAATGTTTTACTGTTTTGCTGATGATGTCAAAGTTATGGGGGTTGTAGAAAATGATGAACAAGTAAATCGGCTGCAAGAGGATTTGGATCATATTACGAAGTGGGCAGACAAGTGGGGCATGGCAGTAAATGTTGGAAAATGTCAAGTGCTGCATTTAGGTCATGGGAATAAGCATACAAGCTATTTTTTACAGGGTTCAGTCATTAGTAAGGCAGAAAATGTTATGGATCTAGGTGTCTTAATAAATCAAGACTTCAAGTTTAGTCAACAGTGCAGCATAGCTAGTAACAAAGCCAATAGGATGCTTGGGTTTATAAATAGATCTATTTCAAACAAATCTAAGAAGGTTCTGCCTTTATATAGAAGTTTGGTAAGACCTCATTTAGAGTATGCTGTTCAGTTTTGGTCTCCTTATCTTAAGAAAGATATTAATTTACTGGAAAGGGTACGAAGGAGGGCTATAAGGTTAGTGAATGGACTTTCTAATTTAGACTATGATTCCAGACTTAGAATGCTTAATATGTATAGTCTTGAGCAAAGGAGAACCAGAGGGGACATGATTCAGTTGTTTAAATTTATCAAAATGAAAGATGTTATAGGGTTAAATTTTTGCACGGAAAGCAGGACAAGGGGTCATTGTTATAAGCTGTTTAAATCTCAGGCTAACCTGGAAATTCGGAAAAATTACTGTTTTAGCAGAGTAGTGGGAACTTGGAATAGTTTACCGGAAGAGGCGGTAAGGGGCAAGGGAGTAGATAATTTTAAGAGGGC
The DNA here is from genome assembly GCA_038373865.1 of Uloborus plumipes. Lineage (NCBI taxonomy): Eukaryota > Metazoa > Arthropoda > Arachnida > Araneae > Uloboridae > Uloborus > Uloborus plumipes. Next base: position 36,227 of record JAXGGA010009283.1, read on the forward strand.
CATTGATCTTCATTGGGATCTATAATTTGACTAGGACCAGCACAGTTGGGCCCAGAGCCTGTTGCTGGTCGTCACATTTGTATTTGTATTTGTATTTGTAAATGTTTCGTAATTTCATGTGGCTCATTGTTTCAGTTGGAACCTCAGGATAGTTGTTCCCTTTTGATTAAAAAAAAAAAAAAATACTGACAAAGAAAAGCGACAAAATTTTGAAAAATTAGAGTCATTAGTATATTAAAGTAAATTTCAAAAATCAGCATTTGTAGTTTATAAGGTTGCATTCAACAGTCTAGCAAAGAGCTACTGAAACTTTTCTGACATTATAAAACTGATAACAGATTTAGCAGATATTTATAAGCACAAGTTTTTTGTGACAAATGTATTAAAACTGCGCTTGATTTTATCTTTGAAAAATTAACTGAGCTAACTGTTTGAGAAACGGAAGTTGTTGCAGTTAATTTTGATTACACAAGCCACAATTGTTTTTATTTTACCACAATTGTTAGAGTAAACATTTTCTACCATTAAAAGAATTAAAAGCTGAACTACTTTCATCTATTGTTTTGATATCCATAGAAAAAAAATGAACAAATTGAAGCAAGACCCCACTTTAAATTTTTTATGAAAGTCATGGATATTTTCACCACAATGAAAGAAGTAAGAGTAGATTTTCGATAGAATTAGATAAATATTTTGTGTATATATTTATACTAGGGATAGTACATAAAGATCATTTATATTAATACTTTTTTTTATTAAATTACGCCCGCCATTGTTCTTTCGAACATAAGACGTCTTGCAGTCCAGTATAAAAACGAAGTGGCCTTAGAAGGTGTGAGGGCCTGAAAACAGTCATTGGAATGGATGTCAAAAAGAGAGGGACAGCTAAAAAGATGCTTCCCCGTCATTGGAGAGGTGTTGCAAAGTACGCAGTCGGGTGAACTGGCCAGGTTGATTTTGTGTAAATGGGCCTGCAAATAGTCATAATCAGTGAGAGTCCTAAAACAGGCAACTCCTTCGGCCCTGGGAAGGAGGGAGAGATGAGAGCGCTGCTCCCTATACAGAAGGCAAGACCAGGATTTTCCTTCAGCCATGTTCATGAGAACAAAAACTGAACCATGCCTGATCTTGCCGGCAATAATTCGCCTTGCGTTTCTAAGAGGAACCGGTTGTGGAGATGGAGGCACAGCTGCAGCCTCTTTGGCCAAGGTGTCTGCCCTTTCATTTTCCAAGATGCCACAATGGGCAGGGATCCACTGAAAGACGGCATTTCTTCCAGAGCGCAAAAGAGAGTCAATGCACTGTTTGCACTCAAGCTCAAGTTGAGAGGGGTATAAATTATACTCAGAGATGACATGAATCGCAGCCTGAGAATCAACAAAGATAACAATATTTTGTACAGCTGGTTCCTCAATAGCTCTGATGGCCATAAATATTGCATTCATCTCCCCATCAAAATTATCCGCCCAAGTGTCAAGAGGTTCTTGAAGACTAAAAAATTTGGAGTAAACGCCGGCACCAGCTCTACCAGCAGAAGGAGTGGCTGAACCGTCAGTATAAACCCGTAACCATTCCCGATCAGGGTATCTCTCCAGTGGCGTAGGAAGGTGGGGGCGAGGGGGGCGGCCCGCCCCGGGTGCCAGCTATGGAGGGGGTGACAAAACCTGCCCATGCTGAATTTGAATTTTTGTGTAACCTCCCCCGAAAAACCCACAGTTTTTAAATTGGCATGGGTTCCTGGAACTCTTATGTGTTTATTGCATAAATATGTGCTTGAATGATATGACGTGAGCTTAATGAAATATAGGGAGGGAAGGAGGCACTGTCTTTTACCGTATACAAGAAAGCAACCATTACTTTGGCTAGAAATTTTACATTTCTTCTTTTACTGGAGGAAAATTATCACGTTTGGTTCCGAAACTGGGTGCTGTGGCACATAGGGGTGCTTCAGCGACAGATGAGGGGTGCTGCGAGGAACCAATGATATCAGACTCAGAAAAAAAATGATAGATAAAATTTCCTAAAATTGAAATACAAGCTATGATTTTAGTTCTTTTCTCTTATCACTTTCGTGATTTTTTTGACCAGTAGAAATATAAATTTGTGTTTATCGGGGGTGGCTCCAACAAGAAGGCAATAGCCCCCCCCCCCCCCCACCTTCGGAAGCTGCTGAACTCCCAACCGGGATTTATTTTTCCATCGGGAAAAAAATATTGTTCGTTATGGGATAAATTACGAAAGTAATTTTGCAGTCTTATTTTCAAACGACGCAAAACTGCCCCCGATAGCCGTTGCCTCTTTTTTTCCTACTCAAGAAATACCGGACGACTGGGTAAGGAAAGGCAAAGACATCCCCCGTGGGGGGGGGGGGGGGCTGACTGTCTCCTTCAACCCTCGGGTAATGGCCTTGCCCCGGGTTTACGAGTAACGTCGCCAATAACCATTGTAGGCTTGTGCGTAGTAGTGCAAGTGCAATAACAGATGTCGGTTTGGAGAGTGATGATTTTTGGCGGGAGCTTGAAGGCTTCAGAAAAGTAGAAAGTGTAGTTTGCGGAAGAAAGACGTTTTCGTTGAAAGAAATTTTCCTGTCGGGTCTTTGGGACGTGGATCTTCCGCCTTAGTTGTCATTTCCTTCATCAAAAAGGTAAACACGGAAAGAAATGATTACTGTTTGCTTTTAATTTAATATTTAATTCAAATGCATGTGTTTTTCGTTTTAAAATACATGTGAATTATGGGAAGCATATGGGTAAATGGCTTAGAAAACATTTTAATTTACTGTCATATGACAATGGCGTATATATGTTACAATTTTTGAGGGGGCTGATGTGATAAGACTTAAGCACCCCCCCCCTTCCCGAACTCAATTTTTAAAATTTGACAATATAAAGTTATTGGAAAAGGAAGATTTAGAGTCAGATCTTTCGGAGATGGGTCAATTTTTCTGTGGTCATAGAGAGAGGGAAAAGGATTTGAGCTCATTTCGGATTTTTTTTCAGAATTTAAGTTATTTAAAGCTGTCTTTGATGACGTCAGGGGTTTAGGGCTCCCCTCGAAACCTTCTGAAACTGAAATTACAATGTTCATAGGCGGCTGGTGCCAGGAGTGCCCACAGGGAGGAGGGGATTATGGTGCAAGTTGCTCCATCAAAACAAAATTTTTTTTTGAGGGGGGGAGGGTGATAAACTAATTTATTTATTTATTTATTTCAACTATTCATTAATTTATTTTTTTAATTTAAATTATTTACTGATTTTTTTAATCTAAATTATTCATTACTTAGTTTTTCTAATTTAAATTATTTACGTGTTTAGGATTCGTGCAAAAGCTCCCGACCCCCTTACTCTACAAAGTCAAAGCTAATCAAAATTTTAGTTTTTAAAAATAAAATTTCAATAAAAATTAAGGGGCAGTGTCTTTGAATTTCTCTTAATACCGTGGGGTATGGAATAAAAAATTCGTCAAATATACCATTTTTGAAACTTCAATTATGAAAAATTGTAGAGGTGGGGATAGATATGGATCCATTTTTCAAAAAATCGATTAAGGACGGTCCCTGAACCTCAACCCTTACCTTAAGTATAAACAAGAACGATAATCACATTTATAAGACTTCAGCTTCTAAGTTGTCTCAAAGTTCACCGTATCTTTCTTCCCTCTAACATCCCCAAAAACTATAAAACTGATTTTTCAAAAAAATTCAGTCATTAATCTCGCAGACCCCCTACTAGCGCCCCCTCCCCAAACCAGAAACTGGATCTGCCATTGTTTCTAATAACATCGGAATTTTTTTAGAGCTGCTTTTTTCAAGCTTTCAAATGTTAAACATTTCCGAGCCCCTGCCCCCTGATGCTACTAAATATGGTCTACAACTGTGTTTGTAAGACTCGGAAAATTTTCGGACAAGGGTCCCAACCCTCTTCTCTCTAATATCATCCAAGATCGTCAAAAATTATGTGATTAAAACCATAATTGGATGATACGCTTAGCAGGCAGTCTTCTTTATATTTTGGGTGATGATTACTATCGTCAGTAATCTGAAAAAGTTTGGAAAATGTAAGCACCCCTTAACATCACTGATTATCGCTTTAAAACACCTTTTTTTTATTTTGAGATTTATATTTCGAAATGTTTCCAGCAGAAAGCCCCTCTTTCCGGAACATCATTCAAGTTCGTCTATAGTTGGTTCTTTGAAACTTAATTATTGCGCCTATACTCACGATTCCAATTTCAAAAATTTTTCATCGAAGTCCTTTCCTTTCCCCAAACATCACCAGAGCAGGTACAGTTCCAGAGGGGAGGGGGCATAACCCCTCTTCTCTTAACCCTTTTTAAGGCGGTGGTAAATATCTTACCACCACGCTAGAACTTAAAACGCACTAGAGACGCACAAAAGTTTTATGTACAACATGTAATGTTCCATTGTGAGCTGCTCAATGTTTCATGTTGTTCCATCAGACAAACTAAAAGTATTTTTTGTTCATAAATGAGCTTCATTTTTCTAATTATAATGCAAAATGTGAACTTTGGAGAAAACGGCTTGTGCCCGTTAAAGGGTTAAAGGACAAAAAGCAGGCTAAACTATAGTGTTTTGGGGATATATTTCCAAAAATTTGTCCCTCACCCCTTATTTATGCCAAAAAAGACTAATGACCCCTCATTGTTCCCGATATGACCCTCTCCTTAACAAGAAGATGAATCTGCCCCTGCACCAGAGACCGTTTGAAACTGCGCTTTCAGGACTAATATTTAAAAAAAAATTCTGAGCCTCCCCCCCCCCACCGGACCAATTTTTCAAAGCGCCCCCCCCCCCTAAAATATTTTCTGTTTGCGCCACTGTTCTGTGCTATACCTGCCTGATTTAAAATGGAAGTGGCACTATATGTTCGTAAAAGAGTCGGGTATTCTTTCGCCGACTCCACAGCCCAGCTGATATACTGCGTGTTTTTGTGCGTACTACAAATCAAAATGCAACAATGTTTTTTCACTCTCTCGTATGTATTTCGTGGATGAAGGCGTGATTTACCTGATTGTCTCGTTTTTTTCTTTTCTTGCACGAGAAATGTTGCGCTAGAAAATTTTCAGTAGTTGGTTTTTGTTCATATAAACACTTTTACAGGCGTTATATCTGTACCTCAGAACCAGACTAACGTAAGTCCATTTTCGTCATTTTTCAGTAGAGGGGAAAAACGATGTATTCGACAATCGTTTTCCCCTCTACCGAAAAATGACGAAAATGGACTTACGTTAGTCTGGTTCTGAGGTACAGATATGTTACCTAATAAATTTAAAAAAAAAAAAAACAAAAAATCTTCACTTTGTCATTTTGCTTGAAATATGGGGGGGGGGGGGGTGACAAATTGAGCTCCGCCCCGGGTGCCATCAGACCTTGCTACGCCACTGTATCTCTCGTGTACAGTAGCCAAGGCAATGGAATACAATTCAGTCTGGTGAGAGTCTGACTTCCGGACAAATATTAATACTGTTTTATTACAATTGAGATCATATGCATTTTTAAACAGATGTATTACTATTCCCTAAATCATCTCATATGCCTACCCTGTACTAGTGGTTGGAAAAACTACATTTCTTTTGTAGCGAACTACAACTACAACTACTTTGTTATAAATGTAGTTAACTACAACTACAACTACTTTGTTATAAATGTAGTTAACTACAACTACAACTACTTTTTTTTAAATGTAGTGACTACAAACTACTTTTGAATTGTAGTGGCTACTTCGCTACTTTTTAAAAAATATATAAGTAAATAAAAAGCATACACCGTTTGAGAATTAACCAAAAAAATTCGAAAAGAGGTTTTTAATAAATTAATAAATTTGAAAATAGAATAGAAGTAGGAATTATTTAAGAATTTATTTGTTACTTTTCCTTTTTGTTCCTTTGTTTTTTTTTTTTTTGCTAAAGTTAGTCCTTTTTAGATTTTTTTTTACAATTTTTACGAATATTCGCCACACGAAAGGATTCAAAAGTTAAAAGATTGAAAATAATCAAAATTCAATTTTTTTTAAATTTCTTGCCAGGGAATATTTAGGAACATGAAAATTATTTGAAGGAATATAAAAATTATGATGACAAATAAACCAATGACATCAAACAGATAGAATGTATTTCGTCCAAAATGATGTATCTAAAATCAGTTCTTTTTTTTTTTTAGTTCTTATTTCTCATTGCGTCCGCTGCTGTACTTGTGCAAGATAGGCACCAGTCAGAGTCAATTAAACCTCGTTTTTTTCCTTCGTTCTCTCGATTTTTTTGCATTCATTTATTTATTTTTTTAATTTAAAAGTAGTTTCCAGAAATAGCTACAAACTACTATTTTTTTGTATCGCGCTACTCACTGCTCTACTTTGTTTAAAAAGTAGTGCGCTCCACTACAAACTACTAAAAAATGTAGCTACTACAGTAGTTTCGCTACTTGTAGCGCGCTACTTCCGACCACTGCCCTTGACATTCATTCACGGCACGTTCCTGTTGTACACATAGTATATAACTTAATTAAAGTTAAACAAAGTCAATCACAAAATTCACATACAAATGCCATGTAAAATGTTTTTCCCTTTTTCTTTTGAGTAAGGTATCTTTGTGCAAATTTGGACAATTAAAAATTCTTGAGGACCAGTGACATTTTTCTGTGAACTGATCCTGGTCCGCTGAACCACCGACTGAAAATCACTGGTTTAACTTAGAAATGTGGACACCATTTTTTAGATTTTAAAAATATGACAAATGGAATTTTCAAGGTGAAAAAATTTAAACATTTTCCAGAGGAGAGCCCCGGTCTCCCTCTACTAAGGATGGAAATTCGATATCCCTAGACCCTCCGGAGACCTCTGCCCAATAATCAGTGAAAATTTCCCATTGATTCAGTATGAGAACTACAGGCCATGGGTTCCTAACCGTTGGCTTAAACCTAACGTGTTTTTTATTTCTCTTCTTTTAACGGAATCTTTTTCTGATATAATAAAGAACTTTGAGAATCATAGATTGTTTTTTTTTTAACTTTACATTAATTTGAATTATACTTTTTATTATAAATTTTATAAAAGTTAAGTAGTAAATGTATCAGTTTTTAATGCATTATAATATTTATCTAACTTTATTTTTATAATTTTCATGTTATTAAGCATCTTTGCGAATTTTAATGTTATTTGAACTTTTGAAGGGGTGTGTGATGAAAGTTTTGGCATCCATGTTACAAAACTAGCACAATTTCCGGAAGAAGTAGTTAAAGTAAGTATCTCATATACTCAATCTCTCTCTCTGTATGCGTTTTAATTATTTTTATTTTATCTTATTTACTAGCTTATTACCCAGCTTTACTTGGGTGCTTATTAAAAATGCTCGAAAAAATTAGAATTAAATATTTGTTGAAACCTCTCGTTTTTCTGTATCATACAATATTTGTGCCAATATTCCAAGGTAATTAGAACATGAATTATAATTGTTTTTAACTTATTTCATGCTAAAATGAAATAGGTGAGCCTTAAATTGGTAATTCATTGTTAATTGTCATCTTTGTTGGAAAATACTCCTATTTAAATGCATTAAATTTTATCAATTTATATGCTTGAAGGCTTATCTCTATTATTCTATCTACTCAAAATTAAAAGAAAATGACCATTTTGAGACAAAATATTTGAATTTTGAGCTTTTTGAACTTTTTTAAAATTTCAAAACAATGCCTATGTGAATTCTAGTGCATCAAGAAACCTCTGTGCCTTTTTGAAGAAATAAACATTTCTCATTGTATAATCTTTTAAAGTTATACCAAAGATATGTTAATATTTACATATTTAATGTTTTGCTTGAGCATTTTACTATTTATTTTAAGTTGAAAAAGTTTAATTAAAGCTGGTGCTCTATTTTTCTTAGTAAAAAAGATTTATGTAACTTGTTTAAAAGATTTGAGTAACTTATTTAAAAGACTTGTTTTTAATATTGTAAATACAATATTAAAAACAAGCTTTAATGTAACAGAATGAATATTCATTAGTTCAAATGAAATATTAGAGAGAGAAAAAATAATTAGACTTGCCTTGTTTGTTGACTTTAGATTTCAAAGTATCTAACTACTCTTGATGTTCATGCACTTAAGTCTCCTTAAAAAGTGTTGTATGTACAATCGAAACCTTGACTTTCTGGCTACCAAGCTGAGTGAAGGAATCTGACTATGTCACTTGTTCTTTTTTTCTTCAGCAGAAGCACTTGAACACAGTTCATTGACTCAAGACAGACTTGTGGAGAGTATAAAAACAACAATAATAATAAATTAAAATACAAAAATGTAGAATGTAACAATAAAAAGTAAAATTTAAAAGGAAAACATGAAAGCAGATAAAATGTAAAAGACTACATAAAACAACATCATAAAATGTAAAAGGCAGGAAAAGGATTAAAACTCTAAAAGCATAAAATTTTAAACATCTAAAAGCAATTAAAAGTCAGTCAGGGTCAACCATACTGCAGTTATATTATTTTGTCTCTGGCCTTCCAATATCTCTCGTAAATACAGGTGCCTGAGATTGCAATGCATTCTTTTAGATGGAAAGCATCCATAGCTGCGTCTTTCTTGCATAACGGACAATTTGACGAGGAAAATATGTTAATCCTAAAAAGGTGCGCAGCAAGGCAGTCATGGCCGGTCTCGAGACGAATTGCTGCTACAGCATGTCGTCTCGGGGCATCTGGTATTGCCATGATTGATTCTCTCCAGCTCCTATGTTTTATCAGGTCTGACTGCCTATTCTGAAAGTCGTCGTTCAATCTTTCTTTTAATAGTCGCATTACAGCAGGATAAGGAACTGGTTTTGTTGGAATTTGTAATATTCCAGTTCCCCTTTTTGCAAGAAAGTCAGCTGCTTCATTTCCGTATATTCCACAGTGAGCAGTATGTATGGCTGCGGAGCACAGCCAATGGAGAGAAAGTATGTCAGTTGTTGATCGGAATCTGCGATGCAGTGGCGTGTGCTCGCCAATGATGTTTCGAAGTTCTTCTTTCTGTTTTCATTAATAGATGTTGTGTGTACTTCTGCTGGTTGTTTATTTCAAACACTGCTCTGCCATAAAAATATTACTGTAATGTAAAATACTCTTAATTTGTTTCTGTGATTGTTACAGAAAGCAGAAAAGAAACTGAAAGAATTGGATAGTGCTGTCATGTCGGTAGATGAAATTATGAGCACATTTTCAACTGTTCCTGGCGGGGAAGTAAGCATGAATTTTTTTTCTTCTTTTAATTAATTTTTCAAATGTTGAATGTATATATGAAATGCAAAAGTTCCTTTTTTGAATTGATTCTTCTAATTCCAAAAATACTTCTTTGACTAATACACAGTTTTGTTCATAAAATCATACAAATACATTAGAATTAAAACATTAATATTTTAATTCAATATTAATAATGTATTAATTAGTAATGTTTAATTTAAAGTAAGACAGATCATTTCAATTTAAGACAAATATTTATTACTAGCGGTACCCGCACGGCTTTGCCCGTGGTATAAAATTAAAAGTTCATTTGTAAAAAAATGATATAGCAGAAAAAAATACTCTATTTTAGTTATAATTCAACTATAATTCCTTCAAAGTATGATATAAAAATTTGGTATGGACCCTACACTACTTCCTTTTACGTGTAAATTTCTTAGTAGATGCCTTAAGTGCTAAAATAGTGCTTGAAGTGAGTAAGATAACAATTCAAACATTTGCATCCCTAGTTTGCCACGAAACAATGCAAAAAAATGTTTTACAATGATTAATCTCCTAAATATCGCCGATTTTAACATCATTCAGTAGATTTTTCGCAAAATATCGCCAATAGCGCCAAATTGAACCCAAAAAAAAATTTTTTTCGCTAAATTTATTGCCAACTTGGCGATATGTCGCCAAATTGGCGTCAAACACTTGGTGACCAAAAGCTTGGCGAGATATCGCCAAGTGGTCGCGCCAATTCATATCATTTTGGTCTGCATTGAAAGCCCTGATTACCCCATAAAAGGGGTAAATCACCCCCTTGGGGACATTCGAATGCAACCCCAAAGATAGGTGCACAAAAATAAGCCAAAAGAAAAAATAAGAAAAATTTTGTTGCTCACAGAAACCAACAGAAATCTTACCAAAGTTTAAAAGAAGAAGAAAGTTTTCTTTCCTAACTTCAAAAACAAAATAATACATTTTCCGAAATGACATACTTTAGAAAGAACGTTGCAATATCGCAATAAGATAGAAGTAAATATACTGAAATAGAATTGAATGCCAAATTGTAAAAAAGTCGCCAAAAAAATAATTTTTAATATTGTCTTTCATTATTTATTAAATGCAATTATTGCTGCAAATTACAGTCCAACAATAAATAATCACATTGCAAAAGTATATTTGGAGCAATTTTTTCTTTTAAACTCAACTGATCCTAAAAATTTTAAGTATTAGTCATAGAAATTTCGTGCATTATTCTTCACAATGATAATAAAAACAATAAACATCGGCAAAGATCAACAAGCAAACGATAAATTAAAAGCTAAATTCGTTCACTCAAGCCATTTGCTGCAATTTATATTGAAATAAATTAATAATGAAGTAAAATATGTTTTGCAGACGATAAATTTAGAATGGTATCCTGTATTTTAAGGAAAGGACTCGATTTCTCATTTGATTTGACAGGTGCCATCTTATCACGGTTTTTAATATTTCATTTGACTAATTTTAATAAGGCTTGGAGTTTGGATTGTTACAAAAACAAATACATTTTTAAAATTATTAAGGGAAAAAGAACGAAATAAAAACGTAACCATGGTAACAACATGAAAAGTTGGTTTCCGTTGATAAAATAATTCATTTCATCTCTATTTTCAAACAAATTTTATTCGCGAGCAAAGCCATTTTAGAATCGTTTGGCTTGCTTTACTGAAGGTAAGCCTTGAATTTCGGGATTCTAAAAACAATTGTTACAGCTCTCCTGATGATCGTAGAAACTTCGAAAAAACGTCATTTTTTGCAGAAAATTTCAAGCTTTCGAATGACATAAGACTTGAAAATGTGTATGGAATATTTCTTCCCTATTTTATCGAATTTCCTCTAAGAATTCGAATAGAAAAAGAACGAAATGGAATGTTCGAAAAATCGCTTCGAGGTGCAAAACTACATGCTACAAACTAATTTTGTGCCAAGTGGCATGAAAATCGACCGAACGGTTTTGGCGCTACTCGCGTAACAGACAGACAGACAGAAAGAAAGAAGGACAGACAGAACCACCTTCAGCTTTATTATTAGTAGAGATTTTCTAGTCTAAGTTATAATCAAAGGCAGTTCTTGAGCATTTGTCTTGACTAGGATAAGGGGCGAAATCAGGAATCACAACCCAAACTAATTTTTAAGAAATAATGGACTATAATTTCCAACATGTCCATTGTCAGTAAAGTTTTGTAAAAATGTTTTGTATTATTTAATTGCAGGTGATAACTGAAGCATTCCAGCAGTTATATGAAACAAGCAATGTTGCTGACGACATAGACACAAATTTAGAAAATATCGGGTCCCAATCAAAGCTAGAGAAGTTGCTACAAGTTTTAGAAGAAATGGCTAAAGATGAAGGCATAGACGTTTGAAGCTTTTGTCAAAATTTTGTGTCTCTTTACAAAAAAAAAAAAAGCGGAAATGTATGTTAGTAAAATAAAATTGTGATGTGTTTCAATTCAAAAAATTGTGCCAAAAGTATTGGATTTTATTACATGTTTCTCTTTTTTCTCAACAATATGTGCTTGTTTTGTTATGGTTTTATATGCTTATATATATTATATATTTATTACATAAATATATACACCCTTGTGCAAATTAATTGAAACATTTTTTTCTTTATTTTTGAAACAATTCCTAGTATTTTTCACTTATCATGCTAAAATTAGTAAAAATACGGATGAGATGAATAAATCCTTCTCCTATTGCCAAATTTCACCAACCAGAGGGGTTCTAGGTGTGTATGTGCAGTAGCTTCCGTAGATTAAAACTACATCTATGATAACGTCAGTTGAGATTTCATTGTTATAAGCAAAAAATGTGACACCATGAAATCGTACAAAGATTGTTACTCTTTCTAGACATACGCCAAAGACTTGTAGAGAGATTTCGAAGATCGTTGACGTTAGTAATGCAAATCTGAGCCGTGTTATAAAATAAAATAGAGAAGCAGGATCCATATCACCAAAGAGGAGAGGGAAATGTTCCCAAAAATTGAAAACAACATCACGATATGACTATTTTCTACGTATGCAAAATAAAAAGACTTGTTAAGCACTTAATTGAGATTTAAAATGGTATAGAATACAAATGAGCTCATTAACTGTTTGGAAACACCTTATTGCAGCTGGTCGCCTAGCCTATGAAGAACCAGCTTTTGACCAAACCAATGAAGAACAAGAAGATCTGTCAAGAACTAAACGAGCCTACTTTCCCGTACATCGACATTGGCATTCTAGCATCTGATCATTATTCTCTTGATTATCTGAGACTAAAAATTATGTCAAACATACATTTTTAGCACTTAAAGCTGATTTCTAAAAGCAAAATATACAGCAGATGAAATGTTTTGTAAAAAGTAAATAAATGAATAAATAAAGTTTTGTTGCACCTTTTAAAGAATGTAACTATTACAGTTCTTCTGTAGAAAAATTCCTCAATCGTTTTTAAAAAAAAAAAATTAAAAGTACAAAGTACATCAAACCACATTTTATCAAAGAAAGAAAAAAAAAACTCGTCCGTTGATAAAATGTCTCGAATTTCACTTTTAACCCTCGTGGGTCCCTCCCATTTCAGCTACACTCAAGACCCTTGGGGTCATAAACGACCCCAATGCTTCCTTTAATTAATTCATTATAATTATTGAATGTTACATGCATTATTTAAGTTCACACACTTTTTAATGCTAAAAAAACAAAAAATAAAAAGATACAATTAAAGTAAAATTTAGTTTATGAATTAAAATTATAATTTTAGAGCAAAACTTAGAATAAATGTAGATTTATTTACTTCTGTTACAGACCTGAAAAAACATGATTTTTGCAAGTGAATTTCAAACACTTATGACATTTTTCAATGGATTTTCTGTCCAGTTCTCTTGGACGAAAGTTGCAACGTCCTCTTTTTTTGGCCTTCTGGGGAAGTGACCCCAAGGGTCTTATGTGCAAAAAATGCAATTCGGGAAAAATAAAACACAATAATAGCATTATTTTGAATAGAAAACTAGAAGAATAAAAGCCATTAAAAACAAATGGTTGATTAACAAAATATATTAAACAGAAATTGAATTGGGGTCATGTATGACCCCAAGGAACCCACGAGGGTTAATCCGTTGCCAGTTGTTAAATATAAATAAAGAATAAAATTCCCTCGTGAATAAAACGTTTTTGTTACAAAAAAAATCGTCTGCCAAAAAAAAATAATAATAATAATAAATAAAATAAAACAGATGAATAAATAAACAAAAATCGAACAAATATTGAACGAAAAATGGTTCAAATCAAAAAGCGAAATATAGGAATGAGCCTCTCCGAGATCTTTCAAACAAAAAAAAGTTTATTCCATTCGGATGGTTCACTCAGAAGTTATTAGGTGGGGAAAGGTTGCTTGAACGGTTCAATGTTGAATGAAAATATGTTCAAATTGAAAATTTAAATACGGTAATGAAGTATCCTTGCTGAGATCCTTCGAACAAAAAAAAAAAGTTTATTTAAATCGGACTGTTCACTCAAAAGTTATTAGGGGTGACAGCTTGCTTGAGCGGTTCAATGTTGAACGAAAAATTGTTCAAATCGGAAATGTAAATACGGGAATGAAGTATCCTTGATAAGATCTTTCGAACAAAAAAAAGTTTGTTCAAATCGGACTGTTCACTCAAAAGTTAGCATCGCGGGACAGGTTGTTTGAACGGTTCAAAGTTGAACCAAAAATTGTTCAAATCGAAAAATCAAATATGGGAATAAGCTGTACTCGCCGAGATCTTTCCAACAAAAAAAAGTTTGTCAAAATCGAAATGTTCATTCAAAAGTTATTGGGGGGGGGGGGGGGGACAGACAGACCGACCCACAGTGGAGTATTTGAGTGAAAATCCTGGCCAAAAGTCGAAAATGTAAAGTATGGTCAATCTCACACTTCTATTCATTTTCGGACATCTGATAAGACACTACGTCATAATATACAACATAAAAACCCCTTCCACTTTGATTAAGACCCATACGAATGCTTCAAACTCAGTCGATGTGGAATCTGCGCTGCTGTTTTCCTGGAAACTTCGTTTGTTGCTTACATTCAATGCGCTGTATTCGGTGGCTTATTTCGAAATTATATAAAAACACTAATGAATATGGAAGACGAAGGTATGTACTTTAATATGATGTGCAATCCATGTAGAATTTGCTTCGGGAAATATTCTTTTAATAGTGTTTTACACAACTTTAAAAAAATCGCTCTATTTTCAGTAAATTTTTTAAAAAGAAAGGTTTTTATATGGGTTCCGGGCATTTCCGGACGCAAGTTCGGGTATCAAAATTAAGCTTAAGGTTCCCTTAAAAAAATTTGAAAAAAAAGTTGCCCCATTTTGCTTAAAATAGGTTTAAACTGGATGAAATAAATTTACGTTTTTTCTTTTGGGTTTGTACATGTTCGTTTTTTTTCAGGATCTTCCAGGAAGTGTATAGAAATCACAAACAAATCATTGTATGAGATAATTAAAAAGTGTCCGTCAAAAAAATTAGACGAAAAAGTTGTGTATTTGCAGAGTTTTGGGTCAAAAACTCCACTGAGGGGAAGCAGAAAATTTTTCGGTTTCCAGTGTGTAGGTAATTTTAAACCCTTATCTTCGGCGATTTATGTAAAAATTGCTTTGAGTTGAAATAAAAAAGGAACGGTTTAACGAATCTTTTCGAACTATAGCCTTTGTTACTCCCTGAGAATGTACCTTTCATATGCTGAAAATGTTTTTCAAATAGGTGCATGGTTTCGGAGGTTATGTAAGATACAAAATCACCCTTCCTCTTTGTAATATTAGTAAAGTTTTATTTTTGCAATGAAAAAGGATTCATTAAAACATCAAAATATTTGCCTGCAATTCTCGTGGCCTTTTTTACTTTCTTCTATATCTAATATATAGAAGAAAGTATTGGTTTCGTGAAAATTTTCGAATGTCGAATTTTGACGGATTTGCACGTTTTGAGGTGCGCTGAGTCCATTTCGACCATTTTTGGAAAATGTCTGTCTGTGTGTCTGTCTGTGTGTCTGTCTGTCTGTGTGTGAGTCTGTATGTGTGTGACCAGTTTTTGTGGCCGCGCTAGAGCAAAAACTACTGCATGAAATCGAACAAAAATTTTTGCACATATGTACCACCATGTGAACTGGTGCACCTGACTTTGTTTAGCGAATTCCTCCAAGGGGGGTGGAGCAATCGCACGTGTTCTGCGCGTGGGTGATTTCTATATCTCAGGAAGTAACCGGCGGAATCAAACGAAAATGGTCCATAGGTAGACCCCACTGAGTAAAGGTGCTGATTCAATTTGCGTGTCAATATCTTGAAGGGGGTGGAGCAATCGCACGTGTTCTGCGCGGGGGTGATTGCTATATCTCAGGAAGTAACCGGCGGAATCAAACAAAAATTGGTCCATAGGTAGATCCTACTAAGTACAGGTGCTGATTCAATTTGTTTGTCAATATCTCTAAAGGGGGTGGAGCAATCAAAAGTGCTTATTTTGTCATTGCACCTACTGTATCTCGGGAAATATTGCTGCGATTTGAATGAAATTTGGAATAACACTAACCCAATATGGATACAAGCATCGAATAAATTTTGGCGCCAATCGTCCCAGAGGGAGGGTGGGGTGATTTTTGCGCTTAGTCAACAATGCGAAAAGTTAATTCATTAAAAAATCGCTTTCACGCTATTTCTTATCAAAACATCTGAAAACTTTCAATGATTTGAAATTTTTAACTGTTGC
>JAXGGA010009284.1:0-52224 GCA_038373865.1 Uloborus plumipes
GGACCGAACATTGACTGGAAATGCTTATGTGCAGCTACTTGGAGATCACTAGCAGCCATTCATGGACTTCATGTACCCAAACAACGATGGAATTTTTATGGATGACAATGCGCCATGTCACCGGGCCACAACTGTTCGCAATTGGTTTGAAGAAAATTCTGGACAATTCCAACGAATGATTTGGCCACCTAGATCGCCCGACATGAATCCCATTGAGCATTTATGGGACACCATCGAGAAGTCTGTTCGTGCCCAAAATCCTGCCCCATCAACGTTTTCACAATTATGGACGTCTATCGAGACAGCATGGCTCAATATTCCTGCAGAAGACTTCCAACGACTTGTTGAGTCCATGCCACGTCGAGTTGTTGCACTTCGCCGGGCAAAAGGAGGGCCGACACGATATTAAGAGGTATCCCATGACTTTTGTCACTTCAGTGTATATTTGAAATACGAAATATTTTATTTCTAAAAGAATCAGATTGGAAGGTATGAACACATATTTCTTAAGTTTGACATTGTCTGTAAAGTACTGTTTTTTGAGCATGTTTTTCTTTTCCCATTCTTCTATTACTTTTATAATATTTCAAAAATATATTATGAGTAAAGTCTACTAAGCAAAACAATTTCCTTTTTTTGTTTATATTTAGAGTTTCGTGATACGCAACTTTCCTTTACACACACAGGCCAACCTGTATGTAAACGAGAAAACCCTTTTAGAGCCTATTCTTAAATAAACCGACTTTGGACTTTTATCATCAGATCAAAATTCTATCGTTTAACAAAGGTTGTATGATTTTTGAAAACATATTTTTTAAACATTTAACACATATCTATTAAATCAAAAAATATCTATTTGTAAAACATTAAAATGGCAATTATCTTCTTAAACTGTAAATTATTGCGGTTCAGTAAATTTCAGCAGATTGTTATTCTTTATTAAGAAAGTTTTAAACTAAACAATAATGTCCAATAGTTATGCATGCAACTTTTACGACAGACAAATTACAGCATTATAAATATTGAAAAAAGAGATTTCTTTATTAAAAGAGCCAGCTTATTGAATGATTTCTTACTAGAAATAAAAAAATGAATAAATAAATAAAGTATTTGATGATATTTCTTTTGGCTTAAAAATGTAACCCTTCAAAGTCCCACCAAATAAAAGTCAACCACAAAAAAATAAAAATAAAAATAAATAAATAAAAGAAAAAAAAATCCGAAAATTATACCCAAGTATTCATATTCAAAGTTAAGCATATGCTGCTCCGTTTTGGAACAAAAAGCAAAACAAAAAACAAAAGATATTTTTTTCCTTAGATGGATTTTTTTTTTTTAAATGAGTGTAAATTTAGAACGTTCTTTCCTTCTAAATTTATTAGTGGCATTTTGGGATTTATGGTTAAATTTCCACGTCGGGGCTATTTTGTTGAACTCATAAAAGCTGAACAGAAAGTAGCTCATGTTTGGAAAATGTACATTGCGGGAATGAAGTGTCCTTCTGGAATTCATTACAAAAAAAAATTCTTACTTTGCTAGATAGTTACGGAGCGTACTTCAACCATACTTCCCCCACCCTTTCTTTCTAAAACTTACAAAAAAGTCGTGTATGACAGGCATATGAAAAACAAAATACAATACAAAGCACCCTTATCGAGCATTTTTCAACCTTTTGACTGACTAAACAAAAAATAAACGGCTACAAATATGTACAAATTATTTAAATTTAAAATCCTTCAAGTCGTACTGACTTGTATTAGAGAGAAGTTAAAGTTTAATGCCATTAAGCCATGAGAAATAAAGGCACAAACCTCCAAATGCGCGACAGCAAAGCATTGATGAGTGCATTTAGAAAGAGAAGAGATACAGTTTATAAAAAAAGCACAATCTTTTTTATCTCCAAAAAGTCATGTAAGAACACGGCTGGTGGGATCCATTGTACTTCTAAAAGTCACCCAGATTTTCTGATATTATGGGACGATGGGTTATAAAAAAAAGGTGAAAAAAAACACACACACACACAAAAATGAATTTACACATTTTTAAATCTAAAAATCGGAGATTGTTCAAAAGTTAAATCGTTGTTTTAAGTTTTTGACTTCCAAAAAAGTTTAAAAAATTCTCGTGTATCACAAATTCTAATTTTGAAGGAATTTTAATACATTTTTAACTTTTAAATATATCTATTGCAGAATTTTTACTTAAATTTTGAGGTCTTTTGATGCTGAACGTGGCGGAGACAGATAAAATACAA
Organism: Uloborus plumipes; assembly: GCA_038373865.1. Classification (NCBI taxonomy): domain Eukaryota; kingdom Metazoa; phylum Arthropoda; class Arachnida; order Araneae; family Uloboridae; genus Uloborus; species Uloborus plumipes. Next base: position 2,255 of record JAXGGA010009284.1, read on the forward strand.
ACCTTACAGTAGGATCAATGTAGTCATTAATCGTTTCCGTTTATATGGTTTACTTCTCCCTTTTTTATTATTTACCCCAACTAATAGTAAATGAGTAATGGTTATCGAAAATCTCTTCTGGCCTTTAATCTAACGTACTTCAGTAACTAGCGGTATTAGTAGGCACTAAAAAAAAACTCAGCATCTCAATCAATAAATATTCCCCAACAGTGCCAAAAAGTTCGATACAGTGATATAGTTTCAATAGTCTTCAATAGAAATTAGGCTAAGAAATGTACATTTTTGTTTCTATCTCACGTATGTTATTGTTCGGAAATTGCACTCTAAGGAACAATTCCGTGAAGTATTAACTTTCTACCTGTTATAAGTTTTGAAAGAGAATATATTGAATTGCTTGAAACAAAAAATATAAACATTTTCTTTTTCGTTAGAAGTAAAGATGTTAAACATTATAATTTTGTAATAGGAGTAATGTTTTTCCTGGGGTTATTTTCTAAGCTTAGTTTCTAAATTATGTTTTTTGGAACAAATTATCAATAGTGATCAGACTGAATGCTCAATCAATTTGTCACCCAGCTCGTCTAACATTATGTGGTTCAATGTCATTGCAAAATAAAATTATTGTACGTGTAACCAGTATACAACAAACAAACCAGTAGGTAGATTATACATTCGTTTTAACTCATTTGTTTCGCTTATAAATTCATTCAAATAACAAATGGCATTAATAAATAATTTTCGTGTAAGGTTTGAAGTAATTATCACCTTTAAACATGAGAGAAACAACTTTTAACATTTATTTAACTTCGAAATGTGTCCAAAATTTTATTCGTTTAGTATCAAAATGTACTCAATCCACGAATTTTCAAATGTGCTTATATTTGATAGATTAATGGTTCTTACCAGATACTATCGCGCAAAAAAAGTTATTTAGAATACGGTTAGCTCAGTTAGACTGTTACTGCTGTAAAAAAAAAGGGAAAAAAAGGTTTTTTTTTCTTTTTCTTTTTTTGTCAAATAGTGTAATAAGTGAATGATTTTACCTCTTATGCAACATTTTGAAACATGGTCATTAAATTAACATAATTATTTACTTAAAGCTCGTTTATCGAAAGATTATAAAAAGTACCAAAACAAAGTACCAATCACGGTAAGTATGCTTATAACTTCATTAACTTGCAACTAGTTTTTCTGATCGTCTCTGGGGTCCAAGGAGCTGATGACCATGTACATTGTCACAGACATCTTATTAACTTGTTATGGTCATAAATACAAAAGAAAGTAATTGAATATAGATTCATATTTTGTTGAGATACATCCAATAACTTTTCTCAATAAATGATGTCTAGGCTAATACTTTATCGATACATGCAAGTGTTTCCATTTTCATTTAAAACATATGCCACTTTCACACTTTATTATGCTCTTCAATAAAAATTTGAGGTACTTGCTTTTAAATGTCAGAAGCTTTAGTTACATACTTAAATTATTAGGAAAATATTTTTTTCTTTTACAGTCATAAAAAGCTTTACATTTTTTTTAATTTCTATAGAAGAAGTAATTTTACATTTAAAAAAAACTGCAACCAGCAAAATTGCCATTGCTTTCTTAAAGTCTACTTAATATTTCAGCAACAAAATACATTTTTAGATAAATTCATACAAAAAAAAGTACATTATACGCTTTTTATCATTAAGAATAACAGAATGAGAAAATATAACTAAAAAAAGGTTGTAATGTATAATTTCCACAAGTAAGCTGCAATTAAAGATACAAAATGCATGGAACAATAATACATAGAATTAATGCTTTGGTACAAAAAATCAGATGAATCAAAGCAAACAAAATACATAAGTAGCTTAAAATATTTTTTAAACTATGAAAATACTGTTCTTCACTGTAATTAAAAAGCTCTCTGTAGAAAGTAGTCCCGAGAGTTTAAAACTCCACTAAAATGAAAGTGATTTATTTTATTAAGAAGGAACTACAAATATAAACAGTAGTTGCTCGTAAAATGCATGTTTTTAATTACAGTTTTATAATAGCCGCTGCACAACATTGGAGAATGTTCATTGTATTCGGCTTTCTAATAAAATTTTGGTTTTTATAGAATATGGATATAAATGTCAATAATTTCAGAGCAAGTGAAATGCGAACTGTCTGACTAGTTACTTAACGTCAAAATTAACCTCAAGTAAATGTAGAAAACATAAATGTTAGTTTTCACAATTAGGGTGATTGTTTGTGACCGGTTGAATACTATATCGCTAATAGAATTTCGTTATCAGTTGGGAACAATATATAATCTTTGTCTAATATTTTTTTTTAAACTTTTACTACAATAGGGTATATAAATACTTGTATGAAATTCCATTGCAAAAGTGGTAATCTAAGGGTTGGTATTTTCTTGGAGCTCATTTTTAGGGAGTATATTTTCCTATAAACAAAATAATTTCTGTTAAAATTAAATAGAAAACATTAAGGTTTAAATGTTGGAAGAAAATGCCGTTAGCTGGCTAAATTGTATGCTTATTAAAAATGTATGAATTAGTTTAAAGCAAAAATACTTCTACAAAATAAGATAATAGCTTTAGAAGTTCTGAAAGATACAGAAAAAAGCGTTTTTCTATCATTAATAACACTATTGTGTCCACACGAAAGTGTTTACTTAACTAGGTATGAGAAAAACATATGAATAAAATTATTGTTTTTCGGTAAAGCAATTTTAAGTTTCATTATACATTAAAGTTACAGTAAAAATTAAATATGATTGCTGTTAGTTTATTTTTTATGTAAAGTTTCATTGTTTTCATATTTTTTCTCTAATTTTAAAATGTAAAATTCTTGTCACACAGAAACAGAACCTAAAATTGACGAGACATCGTGGTTAAAGCTATCCAAAATATTCAATAGGGGAGAGCGGGGCTAAAAGTTCCGTTTTTTAATCAAGCTCAAAATTCGTTTTGAAAACTTGGTTCTAGAATAAATATTCCGAGCTTAAAACCTAGTATTATATGTCCCTTTGATATACAGACTGTTTTTTGAGTTGTATTTCGTAAGATTTTTGAATAATTAATTTCATAACAAGTAAAGCCGAAGAGGAACAACAAACCCCGACTTGGGGCAAGTTGTTCCGTGGGTGGGGCAAATTGTTCCGAAATTAACAAGACGATGAATAACGATGCTGATTTCGAATTTAACCACTCTGCGATAAGAATAACTCATTAAAAACATAATTTGTGGAAAAAAACAATGGTTTATATTAGTATTAACTTTATTTAAGGGCTACAAAAATATCGTTTAAATAATCAGCTGTTTTCTCGTACTTACTACGACTTTTTTACTTCCTATTACGTAGCGAAGGAAGTTATTATAGATATTATATATATCGACCACCCTCGAGTTAATTACGACGAATTTTTCTCGTGACGTCTGCATGTACGCATGTATGTATGTGCGTATGTGTGTCACATAAATTAAAAACTGTATGACGTAGAAGTTTCTACTTTGATATGTAGGCTCTGAGGGAGGTCCAGTTGTGCACCTCCCCTTGTGGTTGCATTTGAATGTTCTCAGTGGGGTTACCACTTTTTTTTTGGGGGGGGGTAAATCAGTAATAATTTGTGGACACAAGTGATATGAATTGGCGCGATCACTAGGCGATATATCGCCAAGCTTTTGGTTGCCAAGTGTTTGACGCCAACTTGGCGACATATCGCCATGTTGGCGAGGAAAAATGATTTCTTGAATTCCGGAACAATTTGGCGCTGTTGGCGATATTTTGAGAAAAAATCCGTTGAATGATGTTAAAATCGGCCATATATAAAAAATTAATCATTGTAAAATTTTTTTTTTGCATTGTTTCATGGCAACCTAGGGATGTAAATGTTTTATTTGTTGCGCTATTTTAACACTGAAGGCATCTAGTAAGAAAAAGGAAGTAGTGTGGGGTCCATAACAGATTTTTTGTGCTGGATGGCGGCAAAATATCAACTTTAAATAATCTAATCGGGACTTTTAGACGCGCGTCGCTTGACAAAAGTTTTATTCTCAAGGTAGACCGTGCAAAATCGGGCAACGCATCTAGTAAATAGTAAACTGGAAAACATTCATATGGTAAAATACAGTAAGGACAGTGCAACATGCAAAAATTACATTTAATAATTAACAGCTTCAACAGCTAATAAGCTAAAATAATTGGTTCAGTCCTCAGTTATAAGAGGGATTAAGCTAAAATTTGAAATAAGATGCTCCAAAAATATGATTTTTACATTAAAGTATGAAATATATTTCGATATCTTACATAGTTTGCTCTTCGAAAATTTTATATCTAATATATATCTATCGGATAGACTGAATATTTCAGGATTTATTTTTTGTGAAAGTGTACCATCTCACTTTCGGTCTTTCACATTAACATATAATATTTATTTATATGTGTACTTATTTACTGCATCACTCGTACATATGAATAGGGCAAGAGATTCCTTCGGGATACTTGCTAATTTTTATGGGGCAAGTTGTTTCGCGGAACAACTTGCCCCCAAAAAAGGGAACAACTAGCCCCAAAAGCACATGTCTTTAAAACATCAAATTATAGGTCAGGTAACGAAACATAAATGGTTTCAGCGTATGGTATTAGGGTGCACAATCTATCTTCATAGAAAAATACCAAAAAATTTAACACTAACTATTAAATTTTGGTCAAAAGACCAAAAACACCAAAAACAAAAATATCTACTTTCGTAGATCAGTAATGCACGTGCTCGGCTTTTAATATACCGAACGCCACTGAGCTGGCTAAAATAGCTGCCATTTGTGCGCTATAACATTCTATTTCACGACGTATTGACAAAATACATTTATTTTTTTTCTTAGCTGAGCTATTTCAAAGGGAACAACTTACCCGCGGAACTTTTAGCCCCGCTCTCCCCTACTGGTGGATTAATTCTTCTAACTGAATGCAAAGTACTGAGCATTTTTAGTTTAAAAAAAAAAAGAAGAAACTATTTTTTCAATAGAAAATAGGCATACCGATACTACATTAGGTGAAGCATTTTAGTACGTAAAAAATGTTCGTAATTAAAATTCATTTTTAACTCGAGATGCATGAATACGAAGTAATTATCGTCATTCCGGAGTAATTTTTGACAATCATTTATGATTACAACTGTATGTATGTGGATGATGTGAGCTAGAAGTTGATGAGTGAGAACTTCTTGTATTGTTATTTACATTATGAAGAATCTTTATTAACAAGTTGAAGAGCAACATGCAAAGTTACTTGATTCTACATGCGTTTTGTAAAACTTTAAGCTGATGCTTAAGCTATTTCAATTTTGAAAGTTCTCTCTCAGCGAAGCAGCGAAAGGGGAAAAAAAGCAATAGGAAAAGAGAGTAGAGAAGAGGAAGAAATTGTCATTCATCCTTTACAAAGAATCTTTTTTTTTAAGACAAGACTACGGTGATGGATGAGGTTCTTCGGATATACTATCTTACACTGTCCGATGTCTAATATTTTCTAGTTCCTCAGATATAAAAGACACACGCATCACATACGATAACTTTCTTACAGTTCAACAAAGTAGCGTTCGAAAAAAAAACCCCTCCAATTTTTCAATTATCCGTACAAAGGTGATATGAAATCAGTGTCTGACTCTAAAGAGATAGACAGAGAGAGATTAATTCTGTGTTTTTAAAAAACTGCATTGACGGGGATTGGATTTTTATTTTTTATTCTAGGGGATCTTAAGTTAACGCTTTAAATGAATAAGGTTTTGCTATATTTTTAGTCATGCTAATAAATTTATGTCTGTTACATTGAAAATAATTTTTTTCACGTTTTATGTAGCTACAAAGCGCAAAACAAAATAATTTACTTTTAAAATGCTTTGGTTTTGTTTTAAAATAGAAATAGCACATTTTTTTGACTAACGCAACGCAATAAACAACTATGAAAGGATAAAACTAATTAAACTGGCAATGTTATTATGGTGTAAAAATGGCAGTCATTTTTAGTAGACCTAAATCTAAATTTTACGACATAGCTCGTTTAAAACTGTGCATACATTTTTACTTAATGAAAAAAACTAAGCTATGCTTTTTGTTCATGCTAAACCTTTTTTTTACAACCATACACGAATGGAGCTACAAGAAAAACACCTAACATTTTTTTTTTTTTTTTTTTGCAAACTGTCACCAGATTTATAAACTAGAAAGTTTGCTGAATAAAATGATAAGTCACAACAATATCTCTGAAAATTTGTTTTTTCTGTGGCTGAGGTTGACATTTTTAAGAAATGAATTAATTACCAACAGATAAACTTTAAATGGCAAATCTCCTACAGCTTTTGACTATTAATCTTTTACTTAACGCATACAAGAAGTGATGTTCAGTGAACTTTAAAGAAACAGTTGAACCTCATATGAAAAATATTTATTTTAAAGATGTGTCTATTCAAGGTGACTTTCCTCTCATTGAATTTTTACGCTGGCCCTCGATTGCATACGCATGTTTCTTATTTTCTAAAAATCGAAGAATTTCTTTAAAAAATGATGTTTACTAGAAAGCTTCTGGATTTAGAATTGGTTTTTAAAATACTCTTTTGATTTAAACATCTCTTTAACCGTAAGAAATTTAATCAGCATTTATTTTATTTCCTCCTTAATGTTTTCGAACAGAAATTCTAAAAATTCAAAAGCCTTGGAAATTATTTTGACCTTCCATCCTTCCTTAAACTAACACTCTAATTTCTTACGCTTCTACAGTGGAAGATTTTACTGCAGGCATCCAATTTTATTGCATGGCTGCAAAACATAGAATTGAGAAATATTTTTAGAAACTTCTTGATAGAATCTCTTGGTCTGCAACTTATTCAAAATGTAACACATTGTACAGGAATGCGAAGCATAGTTAAATTTAAGAAAACTTACCTTATTTAAAATGAAAAAAGTATAGTGTATGAATAAAATAATGTATTTTATAAGAAACGTTTTTTATTTTAGTTCATGTGTGAAGGCAAATTGAAAAAGGAAAATGAAATAATCTTCATTTGATTATTAAAAAAAATGATCGGCAACTAAGTGCACAACAACATTAATTTTCAACATTAACCCACGCATAAGACCATCCTAGTTCGTACTGATTTTCTCTATTATACAGAAATTCCTGCTGCGGAGATTTCTAACAGCTGCGAGCATATTAAAACAAACGTAGTGAGAACGATACGACATCAAAATTTGAGTCATTTAAGTATGTGCTTCTGAAATGCTCCTAAAAGTTACTTTTCACATTAGGGTGTTTGCTAAATGTTCATTGTTCAGTACTTAGTGTATTAACAGATATGTAAAGCTCTGCTGAAATGACCCTGCTAATGATCATCAGATGAAGGTTACGAGCCAATATTTAGAAAAATGCCAATCTGAAGTTGGAGTTTTCTAAAAAAAATTTTTTTGCCGAAAAAAACTAATATTCTATTTTAAGACTAAATTGGGTCTAAATGCAAGAAAATAAAAGGGGGAGATCAAGGACGTTATTTACCCCCTCCTTAGATTACTCACTTTTAGGCAGTTACAGATCTGATTTTAATATGAGCTACATATTTGAGTTTATGCTTTCAGTCTTCGTTAACGTCTCCAAATATGATATCATTTCCTTGCATTTTTAACATAGAATTAAGATAATTATATTAAAATACAATAATTAAAATACAATTAAAAATCAAATTTCATTATAAAAAAGCATTTCTTGGAAATAAAAATAAGCGATAAGGTTTTTAGATAAAATAAATTATGATATTACCAACTCCAAGCTAATAAAACATTTGTTTTGTTTTGAAACAACACACAACTTCAACTTTTTCAACACACAACTCTGCTGCTTGCTTTTCTTTAATTAGTTGCAGGAAATTTAATTTCTTGATCAGAAACTCAAATTTAGCATGCTAGTTATTATCTAGTTATGAGAAACTGAAGCACCAAAAAAAAAAAAAAAAATACTAATAATAATAATAATTAATTTTAACTTAATTTCTGCAGTGTCATTTTTTCTAATTTTACTAACTTCTATTGTTAGGTCATACAAACCACAAATGAAGCAATTGTACTAAAACTCATTGCTTTTCATTTTTTAAGAACAAAAATATTCAATATATATGGCTAAAATCTATGATTTTTGCTTTTTTTAATTCTGAAACGTGTGAGTTAGTTCTGTAACATATTCGCTGTTTTTCAATGTTACCGCTCTGACTGTTACCGATCTGACAAACTGACAAAGTTTTTTTTTTTTATTTCCGAATCGATCGCACTAAACCAAAATCAAACACGTGGTTTTTTCACTTGTAATAAAGGACTATACTTATATATAAAATAATTTTTAAAATAATAAAAACTGCGCATTTTAGAGCGTGTTACCGATCTGATGACTCAAATGACACACATTTTATAAAATCACTTTAAAAAATCTTACCTACAATTTTAGATACAGAAATGCAAATTTTTAATTACGGTTCGATAAAACATTCCACCATGTACTCAGTATCACGTGGTATAGGTGCAGGAAATGACTTTGGGAGCCTAAACATAGATCGGAAGTTATTGTTACCACTCTGACGGCGGAACTTGGGACACGCTTATTTCGCATCGGCTAGAAAATCAGAAATCGATTAAAACAAAAAAGAATTAAAATATTAACAAAGGGGTAAAAATAGAATCGTTTTTTGTGCAAGTGGGTTTTTTTTTTTTTTTTTGGGAAGTTAGAAAGTGCGCATGACCTGTTTGCATGCTGAGCTTTGCTACTGGGGACACGTTACCGATCTGATTTTTGATGTATAAAAACAATATTTTCTGAAGAAAAAAAAACTTCTGATGTTATTAGATGAAATATAAGCAGAACCTTATCTTCTTTCTGGGGAAAATTATTTTTTTTTAACTAGTTATTGAAATACTAGTGAAAATTCACTTGGGACTCAAATTGGCACTTTTCTAAATATTAGCTCTTACCTCTATAGTTGTAAATTTATTAAAGTCTAACTATTTGTGGAATTGTGGCTTTATTTTGTTAAAGATTTTTTTTTCACTAGTATTATTTTAATATAAATCTTAAAACTCTTAGGTAAACAAATAAGTAAGTAAACGGTGTTCTTTTTAGAGGTATAGAACTTTAAGTTGGCGTAACTTTTTTAACTAGCGGCCATTTTGTCAGCTGTCAAGTGATTTATATTTAGTTTGGTTTGGCATTTTAATATGAATAGACTGACGCTTGAACAACGCTTCCAAATTGTGCAAATTTGTAAGCAAAACAAGATTGCCTTTGATCCCGATTTTCTTAAGCGAATTATATTTAGCGATGAAGCTCACTTTTGGTTTAATGGTTTGTCAATAAACGAAATTTCCGTATTTGGAATGATGATAATGCTCAAGTGTATGTTGAGACACAGTTACATCCATATATAAACATATCCGAATACAGATTTTGCTTTATTAAAATAAGTTAGCGTAGTAAAATTCTTTTAATATCAGTATAATCCTACATTATCTGAATTTCTAGAAACGTCTTTTTTTAAAGCTAGCGTTCTTTAAATCAATATTAGGTGGGGGTAATATTTGGATCAATGAAGCCAACCCCCCTTTTTTCTATGTAGTTTAGAGAAAATTCGCCAAATCGTGATTTTATCTTCATCAGACAACCTAACTGATAAAAAAAAGTCATTAATAAACAGTTTGCTAGCAACGGGTAAATATGTAGAAAGAGTTACTACAAAAAAAACTTGTCAAAATTTCCTGATTTTTTTAATAATAAATTGTGTTACTTAATGAAAATTTATAGTTTAGTATAGTAAAAGTTTTTAATAGTTTTAGGAAGCTTAATTAATGTCAACGAATTCGAAAAGAACACTCTCGCTGTATATCGTCATTTCAGTAAAAACTGACTGTTTGGTGTGCTCTCTGGGCTGGTGGAATAATTGGTCCGTACTTCTTTAAAAACGATGCTGCAAGGCCAGAATGTTACAATCAATGGTGACCGCTATAGAGATATGATTACTGACTTTTTCGTTCATTAGTTGAACAATTGTGATGTACAGGAGCTGTGGTTTAAACAAGATGGCCCAACATGTCACATAGCTCGTGCCACAATTGATTTATTGAAAGATACGTTTAGTAACCGCGTAGTTTGACGTTTTAGGCCCTTAAATTGGCCTCCAAATTCGTGCGATTTAACGCCGTTTGACTATTTTCTGTGGGGATATGTCACTAGTCTATGCCAATAAGCCCATAACGATTTACCACTTGGAGGACAACATTAGCCGCGTTATTGCCGATATACGACCACAAATGTTGGAAAAAGTAATCGAAAATTGGACCGCCAGATTAGACTACGTCCGAGCAAGCCGTGGCGGTCATATGTCAGAAGTTATATGTAAATTATAACGCCAGAAAATTATCTTTCGAATAAAATAAATGTCATGTCCATTTAAAAAAATCATCTTTGCTTTATTCCATTTCAAAGTTCTATACCTCTAAAAAAACACCCTTTATATATATTATACTTTGCATCTATTTATTTATTTATCCTGTATTTTGACATTTAATGATACATTCTTCCCTTATTCTTACATCATACAGTTCTAATTTTAAAACTTCTGTTGTTAAGTCCCGTGCTCATGGACTTGCTACGATCCTACTCCCATATTTGAGGGAGTCCACATTCTGCTTGCTTCGTTACTTTAACTATGTTCTTGCTTCACTAAGTCAGATGCGGCACAACTTTGAGGGCTACTAGGCAGTTGGCTACACACTACACACATTTCTAGGCGGCACAGCCTTTTTTCTCTTTCTGTTCGCTAGACCCGTTTACTGGGCATCTTCGGTAACTTTTTAAAGATAATCAGTTTTATGAAATAAAACATATCCGAATACTGATTTTGCTTTATTAAAATAATTTAGCGTAATAAAATTATTTTAATATCAGTATAATCCTACATTTATCTGAATGTCTAGAAACGTCATTTTTTAAAGTTAGCGTTCTTTAAATCAATATTAGGTCGGGGCACTATTTGGATCAATGAAGCCAACCCCCTTTTTTCTATGTAGTTTAGAGAAAATTCGCCAAATTGTGATTTTATCTTCATCAGACAACCTAACTGATTAAAAAAGTCATTAATAAGCAGTTTGCTAGCAACGGGAAAATATGTAGGAAAAGTTACAACAAAAAAAACTTGTCAACATTTCCTGATTTTTTTAAATAATAAATTGTGTTACTTAATGAAAATGTGTAGTTTAGTATAGTAAAAGTTTTTAATAGTTTTAGGAAGCTTAATTTATGTCAACGAATTCGAAAAGAACACTCTCGCTGTGTATCGTCATTTTCAACAGTGATTTGACTCTGGAAAAGTAGACTAACCAAATAAGGCCTTTATGGCCATCAGTGCCCTGAGTGCGGTGATTAACCCTACACTTCATAGCGTTGCTAATTGGATATATGGACTATTTTTCTTTATGGCCATGCATAGGGCAACTAAAACATAAAAAGCAAGTATTAGGTATCTTTATAGCAAATATATCCATCTATTCTCAAAATTATTTTTTTTGAAATATTTTCCAATGTTTTCTTATTACATTAAAAGTCATATATATTTCTTTCAAAGAACAAAAAATCATGCAATGTAGGGTTAATCTTTCTCATTCCCATTCAAGAAGGTTTTTCTTATGTTCTTCAGTTTATAAAAGGTATCTTATATTGTTTTGTTTTTGTATTGACAATAAAGACTTTTAAAGATTTTTTGGTTAATAACTTCTTAAGCGGTTTTTTTTTTTTTTTCTTCTTTTTTTGTAGAGTCAGTATTATTAAGTGCCCACGATTCTAATACGATCAATTTGGCAATTTTTATTACACTGTTGACAAACATATTTAAACTTTTTACATGGAATGATTATTCTATTATGTTTTATGAGTCAAGATAGCAGGCCCTGAACCTTAGGTAATCTTTATTTAGTGCTAGTGCCTTACATTACAATACGATAATTCTAACTGTCATTATGATTAATTGTTTCTGGAATTCACATTCCTAAGTTAAATTTCCCCATTATCTGAAAAAGAAAACTTCAGCTCTTGATGCAATCGCTTATTTAAAAAAATCATTACGATAAAACACTTTTCATTATTTTTTTTTACAATCGAAGCACATTTTTCACGTCACCTTTGACAGTTGTAACGCGATAATTAAAGTTCTCCGTTCAAAATTAACTTGAAGTTGAAAGTTGTACTAATTAAAGGAAGCAAAAAATTTCCAAGACAACGATGATTTATAAACACAATATTTACTTTTAATCAAATAAAAAACATCAAATAAAACTTTCAAACGAGATCGCTGCCTTAATTTACATTTTTTAGAGTTTTTTCTGAATACTTAGAAGTGACCATTTTAATTAATTTGCTCATTAAAACAAGTGAAAATCCAGTAAATATTTCAGAAATAGTTATGTTTCTATTGCACTTCGCTTATTTTATAATTAAAATCATTAGAAGAAATTCAAATATCAATAATTACAAAAACAGAAACATCATTTGGACTAATCATTTACGTAACTCCTTTTTTTATTTTTTAATTATAAGAGATATATATTTACGCACAAATACAACACAAACACGTAATAGTAATACATTCAATGGTAACTAAATGGTAATACATTCAATGGTTTAATAACGATTAATTATGTTCCAATGCGTGATAGTCGCAGATTGTATATTTTTGAAAAATAATAAAAAATCATAGTAGAAAAGAAAACTCTAATTACATTAAGGAAGATAATAGCAGTTACTGAAACGGAGGATAGCGCATTATACTAAATTATATTAGAATTAAATAACGGCTTTCGAAAGTAGATTCTAAAAATTACATTTTTGTGCCACAATAAGTTACATGTTGTTTAAAAAAATATTGTTTCTTCAAAAACCTTTATTAGAGCAGAGCCGCGCCCCGTGGTTTCACCAACATTGTTAAGACAACAATCTATTAAAAAACTATTTTAAGTATACCACGGTATGATATGTATATAATAAATATATAGTAAAAAAAATACACGGGGAAACGCAAAAGTAAAAGAACCTTTGGAAAAAATAGTAAAAAGCCCAGTATTATTAAATATGGATATATATAACATTATTTAATACACTGAAGTGACAAAAGTCATGGGATACCTCTTAATATCGTGTCGGCCCTCCTTTTGCCCGGCGTATAAAGAACGTATTTCAGATAACAATTCTCAAGTATCAAAGAAAGATTCCACGTTTATTTGTTTTATTGAAGCTTGTTACTCTTGAAAGGCTAGTTGCATGAGCTACACGAATAGACGTGAAAAATTTCTATTCATAAATGAACGAAACCATTTCTCAGTAACCATTTTACTCTCATGTCTGCTTTCAGGTTATATGTAAGCTCAAAAGCACTTTATTATGAGCAATATAACCTATGCACGCGTTGTTTTCATTGTAACAGCGCTGGCCGGCTCCATCGCTTTTATGATGAATGTTTCGTAGCAAAGACTTACGATTAAAGTTGCATTTCCAAAGTTGTCCGAAAGAAAAAAAAGTTTCACTTCTTTATAAGCTTCTTTATATTTCATTAGGTCACACTGCCCTATTTCTGTCTTCTTCAAGCGTATTATGGGCATCAAGTATGATTAAAACATGTTTTACTCGTGTCACAACCGTCCCCACGCAATTTGTCACAACCGACCCCAACCCACTACTTTTGAAAACAGCAATCGCCATGACGATACAAAATAGCCTACATAAAAAGTAATCACTGCTATTTCCCTATTAAGGTTTCACTACTAACGGGAGAAAACTTTCATTTCTCTATCTGTACCCGTTCAACAGGAATTACTAAAAGACATCGAACAAAAAAACTTACTTTTGACTGTTAAAAAGTAACCAACCCCTCTGCTAGCTTTAATGTCGCTCGATTTCTACCGCAATGCTTTGACACACATTCAGACACACATGCTGATACTCTCTCTCTTTGCTTCAACCAGGTATTAATTATGGTTTAGCTAATATGACGCCTGTCACAACCGCCCCGTGTCACAACCGTCCCCAGTCTCCCCTACTTCTGTATACACGATACTTTTAGTTTTTTTTTCGTTTGGTAGTAAAACGTACTCTTTTCCTCGGCAACCTGAGCTTGATAATGATATAGTTGTCCGTGATGAGAAACAATCCCGTGTGACAACAAACTAATAGGGCTGAAATTTTTCATTTCTTCATGTAAATCTTATATGCACAGGCGCTAAATATTTTATCAAATTCGAGGGGGTTGAATGGAGACCTTTCGTAAATGAGGGGCAGTTGACATGAAATGACTCATACTAACCGCCTAATTCACCGTTAACCAAGCCCCGTGGCCGAAACCGTGAGGTCAATTACTCGGGGTTGAGATTGTTACCACGTGGTTAAAAATTCGGTATTCACCGGCAAAATTAACGTCGGAGTTACCCAACTTCGAGGTAACTCAACTGAGCGAGCAAACCACGCATCCTATTTGTTAAAAAAGTCACATGATTTACTACGTCATTTGTTTACATTTGGAGTTAACTAAGGTTTGCGTTGAAAGTAGTGCTCTCTTGCTTTTGAAAATTAATTAAAACAGCTCACAGCCCATTACTAACGAAATATTTGTCAGTTTTCTCGGAATCGTGGGTGAAAACGTGGAAATCGCCGCAATCGTAGAACTCTTATTTCCGCCATTGCTTTGACTTATGTTATTAATGTTTACATGTATTGCGCATGCTCAGAGAACAAACCACGCATTTAAGTTTCCCTACCCAGCGTGGTTTCGGAAACCTGTCAGCGCGTAGTTAAAGTTGACGGTGAATACGAAGTAGGCGGTAACTCCGGGTTAAGGGCCGGTTTAACCACGCTTGGTTAACGGTGAATAAGGCGGTAAAAATTACCAATGTTGTTACGGCAGTAATTTTTTTTTTTTTTTTTCAAATGTCACCTCTCTATCTCCCAAGAAGAAAACATGCTTAATTTTCTCTTTAAAACAGATGCAGCGTTTTTCTCAGTTGATTAAGCTTATAAATTTGGAATGCTTGAGAAAACTTTAGAAGTTCTTCCGAGCATCAAATTAAAAAAAATGTATCTTTCGTTTGTCTATGATTAAAACAGTAGTTTTTAGGAGTAGTAACAGCATTTTTTTTCTTAATATTCACTTTAAGAAATTAATTCTTCAAAAGTACAACAAATTTTTTATACTTATCTATGTCAGTGGAATTTTCTTTTTTCAGTACTGTTGCTTCAGTTCGTGTTTCTTGTTAAAAAAAAAAGTTTTAAATTAAAAAAAGTATAAACCATGAATTAAGTACAAAAACCTTTCTTTAAGGAAAGGGGAGAGTTTAAAATTAAATTGAATTCCGACAGAATTCATTATCGCTATCAAAGTGAAAAAATATCAACATTAAGCAATTACTATATTACTTTTTTAGTACTAAATGAAAAAATGCTATTAAAATTATCAAGATACCTCTCCGTAGTTATGTTGAACTTTTTAATAATATTTTTTGTTTGTTTTTAATCTTGAACAAGATAATAAAGTTATACTGAGAAAAAGTTGTACAAAAACATGTCCTTTTGTGTATTAAAAAAAATCCTTGAAGCATTAATTTTTAAGTCCCGCAGAAAAAATCAGTATGAGGTTATTATATTGGAGAGTTTAATGCTCAAAAAAAAAAGAAAAAGAAAAAAAAAACATAATTAAAAATAAATAAACAAGACAAAAAAAAATATTTTTATTTCATCCAGTTATGCAAATATAATGTTATGCCTTCTTTGTTTTGATGTCGAAGTAAAATAACATGCATATTAGGGAGCGAAAAAAATGAATTTTTGACTTTCGTAAACGGGTACCTTTCATTTACTGTGAATGAGGATAAGTAACAATTCTGCAAAATATTTCACTTTTGCGACGTCATCTTTAGTCTGCGCATTTGGCCTAAAATTTTGAAATTTTTGATTTTTTTTAGATTTTTTAAATTTTTTTTTAAAAATATTGCAAATGATAAAACTAGTGACGAGTGGTTATTAAATGGAAGAAAAAGGTTTGAAATATACAAGGATTTTTTTAAAACCATTTTAGATTATGATTTCAGTTCGTGCATTACGCTCAAAGTTCATCAAATTTTCTCAAAATTTCTGATATTTTCAACATTTTTAACTCGGTATTTCCTCTCAATATTCACTTGAAGTGTCTTCAAACCTATTTTTATTCATTGTGTTATTACTTTGAAGCCATTAAAACTCCTAAAATTTATCTACATTACATATGCACCCTTTAATACCCCATACCGGAGAGATAAATTTAATCTCTAGTTGAATACTAGAAACTAAACTTTTCATAAGCCTCTCTAATTTTCTACGCAGGGTATAAATTAGATTTTTTTTTAAATAATAAAAATTACTTTTCGAATGCCAATATGATAACACGTTTTGACAGAATGGCTTCTTTTTTCGAGAAAGACTGCAGTGATTGATGACGTTATCAACACTTACGTTTTATTTTTACATTTTGAAACTTTCATATTATCTGGATCTTTAAATATATGAACTGCATCCATCACTTATAATACGATTTCCGAGAGATGAAAGACGAACACTAAGTATGAAAAACGAAGAATCTTTTTTTTTCCTTGAGATATCAGATACAAAATGTCTTAGTGTCTCACATATTAGAAAGGGTTTTAGAGCAGAAAAAGTAGCACATAATTATAAGTTTACATTGCCTCTCTTTCATGCGTAATTTTGAAATAAGTCTTTGAAAAAATGTATTTAGGAATCATATTAGTCTCCCTGACAACAACTGCTACGAAAGAAATTTTAGTTAAACAAAAAATAAAAAACAAATATACCCAAGTAGCACATTTCGTTTTTTAAAGGTTGTAAAATGGTTATTAACTTTGTAACAACCGCTTAAAAACGTTTTTAAAACATTTAAATGTTATTCGTGCTACCTGGGTACAAAAAAGCAGCTCTTGTAAATCATTTTTTGGCTATGAATTACACACCACAGTAATAACATTTATATAGAAGAAAACTAGTTATGAATAAATACACATTTTCTTTCACTTTAAGCGCACGAAAAAAAGCGTAAATTATACCAACTTATAGAAAACATTTTAAAACGTGTGTGTAAGTTATCGTTGCTAATATTCACTGTACCCCTTCTTATAGAATAAGAAACATGTTTTCGGTTTTCCGATGTAATTAACAAAGTTGCATTCGAACCATGTGTAACATACTTAACAGTGTGTTTAAATTACTTTACAGTAGCATAAATATAAATTATATCTTTTTAACTGTAGGACTTATAACCATAGGAATTTCTGCTTTATGAATAAACATAAAATATATTGCAGCTGTTACGAAATGAATAGCACTATTGTTCGGTAACGTGAAAGAGTTAGTATTAATCAAAAAATTGATAAAAACATTGCAACAAAATTAATCTTGCAAATTTTTGCATTTCCTATTGTATTTTATCTTTTACTATCTGCATAGCCCGTCGTTGCACAGGCTACCTTAGAAATGAAAGCGATGTCAAGTGACGCATTCTTTTTCGGTAGAGCAACAAACTCGCCGCCAAGGTTTCTCACTACAGCCAGCGCCCTCTACACACAGTTTCAAAACAATACTTTTTATGAACGCCATCTCTATGATGAATTCCATCTCTTCAATGAACGCCATCGCCAGAGTGGAAACTAAAACGCCTGTGCTTTTCGAAAATTATTTTTTTTTAAACTATAGAAATATCACCTACATATAACGTAATGTTATGCATCCTAAAGCCTCCTTGATTAAATGAACTATTCATCACAAAAAAAAAAAAATCAATTTGAACCAGTATTTTCCGAGATTAGCGTGTTTAAACAAGCAAACTCTTCAGCTTTCTATTATTAGTGCAGATATATCGTTAGTGCAATCAGCGTTTTTCTTCCTTTATTTCTTTCTTTTCTTTTTTTTTTCCTTTTCTTTTTTAAAATACCAATTCGGATAATGGAATAATTTGTTGTTTTTAATAAATCAATGTCATCCAGTCTTTAGATAGTGTGTTTTTAATTGGTACTAGTATTTTACATGTTTTTTTATGAATAAGCTTTTTAAATCAACCTAAATGTTATTAGTATTTTTTTATTTAATAGGTAACAAAATTCGACTTTGAATAAATAGAAACTCTTAAACATGAAAATATTCAAAGTTGTTGTTTTAGAATGTATTTTTTTAAATGTAACAGAGGGATACACCCACGGGGAATTTTTTCAAAGAAAAACCTAAATACAGTTCAATTTTTAACTTCTCGAGAGAAATAGAAAAATCATTCTCCATGGCAAGTACACTTATACAGTCTAATATAAGTAAGAATACAAAAGTTTTACATGCCGTTTATGCTACTTTTTAGCCTACTTTCGCGTTAAAAATAAAAGGAAGACGAAAAAAGTATTGAAAGTGGCTTAATGCATCTAAAGAATATCGCCAAGTCAAAAAAATATCGCCAAGTTAAAAAAAATATCTCCAAATCCGAAAAAAATATCGCCAAGTTAAAAAAATATCGCCAAGTCCGAAAAAAAAGCCCAAAAGAAATAAAAAGGCAAAATGAATATCGAAAAATTAAAAATTTGAAAGTAGGGTATTGAGATGGGGAATTTGTGTGTCGGTCGGTCGGTCTGTCGGTCGGTCGGTCTGTCTGCCACCCCCCCCCCCTAATAACTTTTGAATGAACATTCCGATTTTGACAAACTTTTTTTGTTGGAAAGATCTTGACGAGTACAGCTCATTCCCATATTTGATTTCTCGATTTGAACATTTTTTGGTTCAACTTTGAACCGTTCAAACAACCTGTCCCGCGATGCTAACTTTTGAGGGAACATTCCGATTTTGACAAACTTTTTTTTGTTGGAATGATCTTGGCGAGTACAGATCATTCCCACATTTGATTTTTCGATTTGAACAATTTTTGGTTCAACTTTGAACCGTTCAAACAACCTGTCCCTTTTGAGTGAACATTCCGATTTGAACAAACTTTTTTAGATCTTATCAAGGATAGACAGATCTTATCAAGGATACTTCATTCCCATATTTACATTTCCGATTTGAACAGTTTTTCGTTCAACATTGAACCGCTCAAGCAAGCTGTCACCCCTAATAACTTTTGAGTGAACAGTCCGAATTAAATATTTTTCTTTTGTTCCAAGGATCTTAGCAAGGATACTTCATAACCGTATTAAAATTTTCTATTTGAACATTTTTGCGTTCAACATTGAACCGTTCAAGCAAGCTCTCACCCCTAATAACTTTTGAGTGGACAGTCCAATTTAAATGAACTTTTTTTTTTGTTGGAAGGATCTCAGCAAGGATTCTTCATTACCTTATTTAATTTTTCCATTTGAACATTTTTTCGTTCAACATTGAACCGTTCAAGCAACCTTTCCCCACCTAATAACTTTTGAGTGAACCGTCTGAATGGAATAAACTTTTTTTGTTTGAAAGATCTCGGAGAGGCTCATTCCCATACTTCGCTTTTTGATTTGAACCATTTTTCGTTTAATATTGAACCTTTCAGAAAAAAATTTCACATTAGCGCCTACGGGGAATTTAAGTTGAATGTTGATCCTGAACTTAAAGTCGGATTTCCTTCAAACTAACTTTGTAAGAAGATGGTTTTGATAAATAATGTTTGTAAAGTACTTTTCTGAATAATCTTCTGTGAGGACTCTGATTCCGACTCCAACTCCGCAAACATGGCGGAAATGCAGGCTGGCGGAAAAAAATGACTGACTGTGCAGACGATTTTTTGTTTATTTATTCATTTGTTTTATTTTATTTATTATTGATATTTTTTTTTCTTTATTTTTGGCAGACGATTTTTTTTTGTAATAAAATTTTTTCATTCACGAGGGCATTTTATTCTTTATTTATATTTAGGAACTGGCAACGTATTAAAAGTGAAATTCGAGACATTTTGTTAACGGACGAGTTTTTTTTTTTTCTTTGTTTGATAAAATGTGTTTTGATGATCTTTGTACTTTTATTTATTTATTTATTTATTTTTATTTTATTTTTTTTTTATTTTATTTTATTTTTTTGAAAACGATTGAGGATTTTTTCTACGGAAGAACTGTAACAGTTACATTCTTTAAAAGGAGCGACAAAACTTTATTTATTCGTTTATTTACTTTTTACGTGTCTATTTCATCTGATGAGAGGGGTATATTTTGCTTTTAGAAATAAGCTTTAAGTGCTAAAAAGATATGCTTGACATAATTTTCAGTCTCAGATAATCAAGAGAATAATGATCAGATGCTAGAATGCCGATGTCGATGTACGGGAAAGTAGGTTCGTTTAGTTCTTGACAGAACTTCTTGTTATTTGTCGAATTTGTATGAATTTTAAACAAAAATCATAATTTACTTTTTTTCTTTATCAGAGCTTTGAAAATGATAATTTTTTTTCTTCAAGCAAGTTTTGGTTCTTTTTTTTCGGTAAAAAATCATTAAACCTGCAAGTTCATGTTGGTGTTAAGATTTGCATTTGCATTTTTCAAGATCTTTCGCAACTAGTGTCCATGACATTTTCCCCAACTAAGTGAGACTAAATAAACTATTTTTTTGTTTGTTTGAAATTAATTAATTGCTTAGATATGAGTGTAATTTTAGATTTAAAAATATATCAAGTGATAACTACAAACATAACAGTAAAAGTACAGACTCAAAATTACGAAGATAATATTTCCTCGTTAGAAAGCACAACTTTTGCAAACTGATACGTCTACTGATGCAATTGACAAATCCTTTTACTTGCATTTCATGGACTATTACAATTTTTTTGACAGAAGTGAGCTTAAATCCATAGTTTAAAAAAAGATTATTTTATAGCATACTATTAGCTGAAAATTTCGAATTTTAGCAAATTTGTGTATGTAAGTGGTAATTATTATGATTATCTCTTCAAGTAATTGCAGTATCAGTAATCCCGGGTCTTGTACGATAAATAACACTGAAATCCGAAAGTCCTTATAACAATCAATATAATCCCTTTTTAAACATCTAAACGAGAAGCAATTACGTAGGAACAGTCGAAGATTCAGCTCATTACCCTTATCTAAGATTCAGTTTACGTCTAAATGCTTAGCGATAATCCCTCATCTCCTGTATGCTTATTATACATTTTTTAATTATTCAACATTTATGTGATGCATTGAAAGTGAATTTTTTTTTCTCTAAAATTATAAACATTTTATATTTATCGATTTTTAAGAAAACTATTATAAAAGAAACTATGGAAAGCAAAGTGATTAGTAACTTATTTTTTCTCCATCTTCTAACTTAAACCGGTGTTTAAGAACCCAATGTTGAACCTATGTTTCCGTAGAAGTTTTTTTATTTTTTAAATGAAATAAAAAGCTATAGTTAAAGAAAAAAAACACGCTTTTAGAGTTATTTATTTCTTAAGTACATGCTGTCGTACAAGGGACTCATAAATATTTTAAGATTAAATTAAACTTAGCTAAAATTAGCTTAATTAAAGACGTATCAAAATAACATATGAATTTAAAGTACTACTTACTTCTTGTGTTAACTATACATAGCTATTCTTTTCTAATTTCAGATATTTTTAAGCAAAAAATGATGTTTACAATTTGTTACAAAACTTTAAAATTGAAACCTATGTCAATAGTAATGGTGTTTTCGGATTTCATTTCCTTATTCCTGAAATTGTTCAACTGTGGATATTTCACTTTATTGAAAATACACTAGAACAAACTTGGTAAGATTGCTTTAGCACAAATTTAAAGATATTAAAATACGAATCTTAGAAAATATTCCGTGAAGATTGATTTTCTCCGTAAAACTCATCACCCTGGAGCTATCAAATATTGGCAGTGCCTGGAGAATGCATATGAGTTTCCAATTATGACTGAAATGTCTGTATTAACGAACTAGTTTTAAACACTGGCGTATACGTTTCTTGATGAAACCATTTCATTCCGTTGCCTTTTGAAACAAGATAAAGAAAAACGAAACTGCTGGTTGTCAGTTTTTTTATTGCGTAAATTTTGGGTAGGAACATTGGAACATTTAGAATACATTTAAAAAAATAAAGCGCAATGAGACAAGGATCATTTCAGTCAATCGAACTAAGATTTGTGATCTATATATATTTTTACTTGCGCACTATTTGAACTTTTGATCGCGATGATTTTAAGCAACACAGGGCTCACGGTTACGCCTACAAATGTTTCAAATGGCAATGCCTACTTTTTTCTCCTTGCACAAATTGATCAGTGCTTTGAGAAACCACAATCGGCATTGGAATGCGACCCAAAATCACTCACTGGCAAACTTAAAAGCAAAAATGAAAAAACATTGTTTCCACACTATTAATGAAAGTTTTTTTAAAAAAAAATAGAGCTTTGCAAATGATGTTATGTGATTAACTCTTTATATTGTTTAATTTTGTCAATTAAAACTCCCCACTACTTGTACTGATAATAGTCCATTATAACGCTCTTTTAAAATTTTTACTCTAAAACTTCTCATGCCTACATTACTGAAGGCAAGTATTAGTAATGTCTTTCGAAAGTCAAAACTCTTTCGCTGTATCCGTACAGTAAACATGAATTCTGTGTTGTTTAAACTCGTCAAAATCTCTAGCGCATACATTCAATTCATGTAATCTAAAAGGTGATCTGTGCTCGAGTTCGCTTTTTTTTTTAAATTAGTTTCTAATTTAACGAATTAATGTAAATCTTCGCTAATTTTCTGTGAAAAGAACAGCATGCATTAAGTAGACGCCTCAAGATAGCAAAAGCGGGAATATATTTCTGAACCCAAAACTGTTGTCAAGATATTTCAAACCTAAATAAAATACTTCATTTAAATCTGACATTTAACAGCTAAATGACCCTAAAATTTTTTGTGCACGTTAGAAAGGGACGTGCTTTTGGCTGTTATTACAAAACTACAAAACATACTTTTTATCTGTACTTCTATTCGGTAATTTTTATAATTTTATATGATAATATAATAAAATTTCTGACTGGCCTATTTTTATCAAAAATTAAAGCACTGCTGCCTCCAAAAGAATCAAATACAAACTTACCAAAGAAGTTTGTTAGTCATGAGATAACTAGTATGAAATTAAAGGAGCATCCAAACTAACAAAAAGAATCGGAAACACTCTTTCAACTTAAGATGTCATCGTATTTTTAAGATTAACTGAAGATGTTTTTTTAATTATTTATGTTAATTGAAACTCTTCCATATTAAAACAAATGGAAGCCTAAAGTACAATTATTTATTACATTTCCTGAATTTACTGAGGAACTGCATTCTATCCGTAACTCGAACAGAAATATGTGCCATATGTCTGTGTTATTTTCTCATTTATACAACTGCGGATTTTTAATTGTTCACTAATCCGAAAACACTAAAATGAATTGTTCTATTGCCATCTAATTCTTAGAGCATCTAGTGAGAATTAGATGATTTAAACTTATATGGTTATAAAATGACTGTATTTATAAAGCTTTAATCAAGATATATATTATAGATACACACACACACAGAGTTACAGAAGCGAAGAGACTGTCTAAAAATCTAACAGAATCAAGATTAAAGGAATAACATAATTTTATCCATGGTTAACTAAAACCTTAAAACTCTGCATTTAAGAATGAGAAACACTAATGTAATTTATCATTTTTAAACCAATGCGTCCTTTCAATGCTTCATTCGACACGAATACATTCTGGAAATCTGCTGTTGAAATTGCTCACTGTCCGCTATAATATCTCAGATCTGTTAAAACACCATTCCTCCTTAGATATAATTATCTCTTTTAACACATCCAAAATCTTTGAATCGTCTTTCAAACTGCAACTTTACATAAACAGTGAATTTGATAGTATATGAATATCACAGACTCAAAAGTTGAAACTTACTCAAAACGGTTTTTAAAAAAATGTTTCAAACTGTCGTTTGCTCTCTCAATCAATTTTTTAGCCATGTTTACCACCTGTCCCAATTATTTGACTATGACAGAGATTGTTATAGAAATTACTATTCTTGAAGATGACCTTTTCCACCATTAGTAAAAAATTCGGATATATTTTGCCAAATGTAGCGTTATAAATGATCTTCCAAATCCAGCGTTACATAAAGTTTTTATACAGCCTCATGCTAACGTTTATTGACACTATTTTCTCATTTCTTGACACACCTATTTTCCTTTACTTCTTTAAAAACTCCTAATTATTTTCTAAAGAACAAATATTCATTTATGTTCTTTCTTGTTTTAATGTTCCTGTAGTCTTTAATGGTATGCTGCTTTCCTTGATGTATTTAAAACATGCCCTCAAACAAACCTAATCACATAATATATATGTATATATTTTACCAAAAGTCTTTCCAATAAATTTTCTTCTAAGAAAATTCGCCTAATAGTTATGTTTTTTCACGACTTTGGAAAAGAAGCTGATGCGTTTTAACTGTTCAAACAATGACTTCGCAAATAATGTTCAAAACTTATCTTTTTTTTTTTTTTTGGAAGGAAGGTGTGCATATTTTATGATAGAAAGTTGAAATAAAAATATGCGTTTGTATTATTCAAAATCTGATGATGGTTTCCAAATATTCGCATCAGTTCATTCCTATTCTTTTTCTGAATATATTAAGAAATCAAGCAGTTGGTAGAGACACCATATACTTTGAACAATTTACAATGCAGAAAAATATTAAGATCAATGTCAATGGGGGTACACATTATTGGAACTTTCATTGTAAAAGTAGTCATTTCAAGTGCATAACTTAATTGATTTGTTTATTACCTACTTATATCTATGCTATTTCCATATGCAAAGAAATTATATTAATGATAAAGAAAACTATAATTTCAAAATAAGGAGGGATGTACTTCCTGATTAGAGATTAAAACGCTTACAGTAAGCACTAACGTCGGTTAAAAATGAGCTATAAAATTGGCCCTTATGTCATCTTTGCAAGCTTAGTTTCAGTTTTAAAGTCTTTAAAAAGTATTTTATGCGTTTGAAAATGTCTCGTTTCCGTTGTTATGTAAATTTTCCACGGATTTAATTTACATAAAAAGCATAGCTATTGCTGACATTAATTCTTCTATTACTTTGACTATTGTAGTTTGATATTGGCCACTTTTTAGTAATTTCAACAAAGTTTTGTTGAATAATCCGTGAAATAGTTCAACACCGTTTTTCTGAATAATTTTTGAAACAAATTGA
The DNA here is from genome assembly GCA_038373865.1 of Uloborus plumipes. Lineage (NCBI taxonomy): Eukaryota > Metazoa > Arthropoda > Arachnida > Araneae > Uloboridae > Uloborus > Uloborus plumipes. The sequence goes on from JAXGGA010009284.1 coordinate 27,559, forward strand.
AAGAATAATTTGAGAAACAAGGAGCCAAAAATTATTGCATACACAATATCGAAGATAATACCGCATGATCAGCGGTTCTATTTATTTATTTATTATTATTTATTTTTATTTTTTTATTTATTTTCAGGATGAAAAAATAAATAAAACTTCAAATAGAATGCCGAAGTTCTAAGTAACTTTTAATAAGTAAACCAAGTAAAATTAACTTCCGCGAGTGAATACCAAAGGGTGTATTAATTTAATTTTCCTCCCATAGCGTATTTTTAAATAACTTGTAGTTTATTTTTTTCGTTTCAAAGATAAATTTAAAAACATATTTTTTTTTAATCTTACAATATAAATTAAAATAAGTACCGTTACGAAATACAGTAGAGTGCCAATTATTTGGAACTGAAGAGGCAAAAAATTCACAAAAATGTGGATTTGGAAAAATGCGCATAAAAGGACTACTTTGAAAAATAGTTATAGTATTTCTTTCCGTAAACTGCGTTAAACACCTTTTCCAAATTTTACAAATGGGAATTATATGGTGAAGAAACAGCCACAGCGGAGAAAACGGAAACTTGTTATATTTTCAGGTGCTGTAGTAACGTAGAAGTACTTGTCTCAAAAAACCCGGCTGAAAATCTTCATTACAGAGGCGAAGTTTATTGACACTTCGGAGGAAATTTGTCCAGATATTCACAATATATTAGTTTTTTGACTTTTGGAACTAAGATAAATGCTTTGACTTGGTTGGTGCAAAAAAAAAAAAAACTTTTTGTTAATAAATTTTTAACCGTATAGTAAAAAACATATAATGTTTCTTGTTTTAATGCACTGGTTCATTCACGCAACGGAGTCAAAGTGGGCATAATGGCAACCCAGAGGAGTTTGTATGTGATTTTCTAAAATGTTTGGAATGCATTTTAAGCTAGCTATGTTAATATGTTTTTGACATTAATTTTTTCGACACGACACTTTTTGCAGCAATTGCGCCCAAAGTTTAGCTATGACATCCTGAGACTGCGGTTGTGTCCTTATTCAGGGTTTTATCTACCAGTTTGTAGGCAATCTTAGCTACAATTAAGAGCATATTTGCCTCTAGTTCAGTTATTGGCTATTCCTAACTGAGGAGTCCAGAATAATTACAAAATTGTAGTCGCAGGATTTCATAGCTGAGCTGTGGGTGTAATTGTTTCAGTTCTGCATTAGCCCTGGCTTATGGGCGGTAATTCTTTGAACGTCACTTTAGGTCTCTGCTTTTCTAAAAGAAAGAAAATAATCTAAAATTGGAACATTACAATTGTGCTTTATTTTATCCTAACTGCCTTTTTCACATATCTTTTTATCATTTCATTTTAAATTTCATTCGTTATTTTTTTTTTTTTTTATGTCGGTTTGTTTGTTGGTTCTTAAAACACTCGATTATTTGAGCCCGAGTACTCAATGGTTTACGAAAAAAGGGTTCGTTTTTCGTTTTTAACAGATCACCATTAAGGTGATCTGTAAGAAACGTAACTCGTGGACACATGTCTTAGACACACAGGTCATAAGAATCCGTTTATGTGGTACGCAACCGTTCATTACAACTCATTTACACGTAGAAAAGACAAGGACATGATAGGGGGAGAAATTACATCCATGCTGGTGACGGGATTCGAACTCTAAACTTCCTTATCCGTAGTCAGGCTTACTGGACAAGATGACCGGCTTTTTGCGTAATTAAGTATTTTTCTATTTTCGTATTCCAAAATGACTGTTTGGCTCCATGTTTGTAAACAAAGTCAAGAAATATTTCCATACGCCTTGCAAAAAACAGTAAGTGTAATTTTATTTTTCCGTTTCTGGATATATTAAGTATTCTGCAATTTCTTCTCAAAAAAGAGAAAAATATGAACAATTTACTTTTAAAAGGTCCCAAGCTTATGAGAAAAGCAATGGAATAATGACTAAGAGAAATGTTTACGTATTCAGTCCTTTTTTGTTGCCTACTTTATCACAAGCAATTTAAAAAACTATAAAATTGCTACTTTCATTTTATTTCGGCATGTGTTGATATTTTATGAGATGCTGCATTATTTTTAGCTTCATTTTCACGAAACTCACAATTTAGTAGCTGGAAAAAGTAATAACAAAAAGGCTTTTTACTTTTCTCAATTTCACAAGCAGAAAATCAGCGCAGATTTTTTTTTTAGTCTTCACTTGAAGATGTAAAGAAGAATTGTTTAAAAATTCTATTGAAATTTTTAAAGCAGATATAAATTCAAATATTGTATTCTAAAATGAAAACAAATATTGTCAAATGATTTAAATGCTGAAAACTATTTCCATAGCATTACTCTTTTAACGTTACTTCATCTGGCTGTATGCCACGCTGTAGTTTGTTGCGAAATAGTATGTTGGCCACTGCTATGCACAATATTGAGTGAAATCTGAAGCGATTCGAACAATCCGACCAACTGGAGATTCAGCTGTCATGGAGATTCTGTCATTTATTAATTACATTCTGGTCTAGTGAACTACGAAGGATGGGAAGCGTTTCTCGATTTGTCAGTGAAACCGCAAAATATAGAGTCGCATGGACTTAGGAAACAGAGAGTTAACCCTAAATCCCAGGATTACAAATTGCCCAATGACACAATTTGCTCAACTGCGGGGGAAAATCGAAAATGACGCTGTATATGATTTTAAACAAAATCAAACTAAGTTACTAAAAACAAAAGTTTTAAAAACTTAAAAAACCACAGAAAAAAACACTGAAAGGTAAGAAGCAAGGTAGGTGCTATTTTATATATCATTATTTTAGTTCTATTGGAACAATCTCTCAGTCAGCTCTACATTAGTATCATTATAATTCAATTCAAATGCTGTAGACGTGCGTTGTCAACATAAAAATAATTTGATAGAATAACATTATAACCTAATTTATCTTTCTCGTGTATCAAACTAATATGCTTGCTTGTGTGTCAAATTAAAATGCTTGCCTTTTACAGTTAACACCGCACGACTATAGCATTTGAATTGAATTATTATATTATTAATGTAGAACTGACAGAGGCTTCCAATAGAACCCCCCTAAAGATAATGATATAACAAATGGCACCTACCTTGTTTCTTACCTTTTAACGTGTTTTTCTGTAGTCGGATTCCAGTTTTTAAACCTTTTTTTTTTTTTTTCCATTTCTTACTTTTAGGGTTTTTTTTTTTTTTTTTTCAATATGGGATACAGTTCTTTAAATGTTTGTTATTGTAGAGAAACTGCTCGAGTTGAGTAACTTTTGAACTATTATTTAATTATTCATTTTATAATTTGCATATTTATTTTGAATTGCTGCTTTGGCAGGTGGCGCTGCAACGAAGTACCTGTTTGTTGCCTTAAAAGCACGCGCCACTTGCCAAACTGCGAGAGCCATTTGCTTGTCATGCAAGATGCATGAGGCCAGATTTTTAAATGTTGTGTTTCAAGTTTCAACAAAATAAAAATACTATGAGTTCACAACTGTCTCATCCATGCCCGAACAAGTGTATCTATCATATACAGCTAAGTAACATAACTTGTTTCAACCTGGATAATGTATGTTAGATATTTAAAGTTATTTAGTGTTGGGGTAGTTGTTCTTCTGATTTTGTGCGGTCAAATTAGTTAGATTAAAATTTTGTCTTTAGGATATGAATTCATCAACAGTTATTATTATTTTAATATTTTCTGTTTTAACCTGTGATCGGGGACGACAAAACCTTTTACTTCCCAGTACGAGTGTAAAAATCGTGTTTTTGTCGCTTTAAAAATAGAAATGTGTTTTAATAATGCATTTTGATTTAACAATGGTCGCGATCAACAATGAATTCCCAGTTAAAGGCTTACCGAGATTTGAGTAAGAAATCAAATAAAAGCAATCATACCTCACGTTCAATTACATTATACTAGGTTACTTTTAAAAAGGCGTATCAAGTTTAGAAATTTTGCGTCGTCTCCATGGAAACCGTACGAAAGAAAATAGCTCCACGCTTTTTTTTATGCACTGCTGTTGAGTAGGGTGTATCGAAAAAAATTTTTTTTCGAAATTCAATTTACTAAGTTGATAAAAAGTTGCCCCTACCTACCCACATATTCCACAAAAAATTTCAGTCTAATCAGAAATTGTTTAGGTGTTCCGCACGAGGCCTGAAGTTTGTGAATTTCTTCAAAAATTTGATTTTTTTTCTATTTTTTTTTTTAATATTAAGAATAAATGTTAAAAATAATTCAAGTTGAAAAATGTACACCGCAAAGTCGGAGGACAAAATTGGGTTTTAAAAAAAGTATATTAAACAACATTTAAATCTCCCACATTTATTCTGAACTTATGTAATTTTCACTAAAACTAGCATTTTACAAAGTCATGCGGCTTGGTTAAAAACTTGTTTATGAATGTGGAATCTAACTGAATTAACACTTGAAACTGGGATTAATCTGTGATTTATGTGAAGTAAAAAGTAAAATAATATAAACTATAAACAGAATCTAAGCCCCTCGCCACACAGTGCCCGTGTTCTATCGGGGCCCCCGTGATGGTAAACGAAATACAGCTCCACTAGCGTAGCTGCTTTAGGATGGCAGAGTAACATATCTTTGGTTGAGGAAACAGACTCTAAATTTTTCGGACATGGTGCTCCAGTAAATGGCCCAGGAAAAGAAATTGTAGCTTCAGTTTCACGATTTATGGAAAAAAAAAGTTTTATTGATAAAGAACATAAAAGCTATCGGTTGTGATGGCACATCAGTTAACACTGGAAAATCAAATGATGCTATTAGACTTCCAGAAAAGTCTTTAGAACCCTCACTACAAGCCGTGGTATGTTTTCTTCATTTAATGAATTAACACTTAGCGGTTAGAGAGTTAGCGGTGGCTCTTGATAGGCCGACTACTGGACAAAATTCTTTTAGTTGACCTAGTGGAGAATTCTAACAATATTGCTAAGATCTACCAGTCATGAACTTTAAGAAAATAGAACGCATTTAACCAGAAGTTGATGTCAATCAAGGTAGCACAAATAACTTTTAAACGTTTTATAAACGTTTTTAAGTGGTTGCTACAACTTTAATAACTATTTTACAACCTTTAAAAAACGAAGTGTGCTACTTGGGAAAGAATTGAGTCAAAAATACTTATGGGATGTGTCAAAAGCTGTAATGTCTGGCAAATGTTCTCAAAATGTAGCAGAAAGGAACCATGCAAGCTTTTCCTTTGCAAGATGAGTTCTTTACAATGTGGAATGGATAACATTTTGGAGATTTGAATCCAAATTCTTGTTGCAATCTATAGTCTTAAAAAATGCTTAAATGCATGAATAATTTTATGCTGAGATTCGATTGTGAAAAAGCAGAGAGCATAAACCTTTATTATAAATTATGCTAGTTTATTTAACTCTGAACTTGGATCACTTCCTGCGATGTATAGCCTCAAAACTTTGCCATCGTGAGCCATCTTGCATGGGAAAAGTTTGCAGGGTTCCTTTCTGCTAAATTTTAAGAACATTTGCCAGACATTACAGCTTTTGACACATTCCATAAATATTTTTGACTCAATTCTTTGACGTCAACTTCTGGTAAAACGCGTTTTATTTTCTTAAAGTTCATGACTGGTAGATCTTACCAATATTATTAGAATTCTCCAATAGTTCAACTAAAAGAATTTTGTCCAGTAGTCGGTTTATCAAGAGCCCCCGTTAACTTTCTAAGTGGTGATTCATTAAATGAAGAAAACATACCATAGCTTGTAGTGAGGGTTCTAAAGACTTTTCTGGAAGTCTAATAGCATCACTTGATTTTCCCGTGTTAACTGATGTGCCATCACAACCGATAGTTTTTATGTTCTTTATCAATAAAACTTTTTTTTTTCTATAAATCGTGAAACTAAAGCTACAATTTCTTTTCTTGGGCCATTTACTGGAGAACCATGTCCGAAATATTTAGAGTCTGTTTCCTCAACCAAAAATAGATGTTCTTCTGCCATCCTAAAGCAGCTACGCTAGTGGAGTTGTACTTCGTTTACCATCACGGGGGCCCCAATAGAACGCGGGCACTGTGTGACGAGGGGCTTAAATTCCGTTTATAGTTTATATTATTTTACTTTTTACACCACATTAATCACAGATGAGTCCCAGTTTCAAGTGTTAATTCAGTTAGATTCCACATTCATAAACAAGTTTCTATCCAAGCCGCATGGCCTTGTAAAATGCTAGTTTTGATGAAAATTACGTAAGTTCAGAATAAATGTGGGAGATTTAAATGTTGTTTAATATACTTTTTTTCAAACCCAATTTTGTCCTCCGACTTTGCGGTACACATTTTTCAACTTGAATTATTTTTAACATTTATTCTTAATATTTAAAAAAAATTTAAAAAAAATCATATTTTTGAAGAAATTCGCAAACTTCAGGCCTCGTGCGGAACACCTAAACAATTTCTGATTAGACTGAAATTTTTTGTGGAATATCTGGGTAGGTAGGGGCAACTTTTTATCAACTTAGTAAATTGAATTTCGAAAAAAAGTTTTTTTCGATACACCCTACTGTTGAGCCTTTTCATTTATTTTATGTTTATCGAACTAAGCTTACGCTTTTATTTATATCCTTGTGTCTCAGTTATTTCACTTACGTTTTCTAACAATTATAGTCTTACTTAATACAGCTAAAATTTCTAAGAAAATATTGTGCTTCATTAACGTTGATTTTTCAATAGAATAATAGATTACCACAAAGCAATTTTAACCGTTTCCATTTAACCATTGTTGCAAAAGACAAGTGGGGAGAAAGTCCATAGCGCACTATCTATGACAACTATCAGGGGAAAAGTGCGGAGCGTGGAAAATTAATTTTATTTTGAGCCGCCAGTTCTCGTTACTGTGCATTCGAACGAATTTTGTCTGATGCCGAAAAATCATAGCTTTCTAGTGACAAATGATACTAATTCGAGATGTAATAATAATTGCTATCATGCTTTTCGCCACCAGTTCAAAGCAAACATGCTATACTGTGAGGCATATTCATGGAAAAACGGTGCATAATAGTTATTTAATTAAATAACTATTCTATGTTACCTGGGCCATAATAACGAATCGATTGACACATCATTCATCAAAATCGGACAAACAGTTTAGGAGCTACGGTGAAACATCGCTAGACAAACATACCTAGAGTGATAAAAGCATAACCCTTCCTTTTGGCTGTGGCGTTGTCGGGAAAAAATGGCACCGTATACGTTTTTAAGCATGATTGTAACAGCATGTGAATAAAACTATTATGTAAAAAAATACTAAGAAAGAAACAATTATGTAAACTTATAATTAGCAAGCCGTATAAGTTATCACGTCGAAAATGAATAGCTTCTCTCCTTCTATCTTATTCGGTAACATAAATGACATTTATTAAGGAAATATCAGACATACTTTTTAAACTTTCAAAGACAAGCGCTCAAATTTTGATTGATTGAAGTTTGTTGAGATTGGTCTTTGCAAACTATTTTTTCGAATTATTCTAACACTTTTTGATGATTTAAAACTAATGTATGTATATTTTGTAATTTATTTGCATAGCGCATTTGATCTGATATATTTGCTACGCCATAGAACAAATTCTATTGATACTCTTAAATTTAAGGAGTTGTTAAAATAGCGAAACCAGCATTCAATATGTGACGACAATGTTTAACGATTTTGTTTGCACCACCAAGTTAACATCTACTCGGAAATAAAATGGGATCAACTGTTCATGTAAATATACAACCCAAACTTTGCACGAGAAGTTTAATCTAAAAGCTGGTTGCACTTTTATAGCAAATTTTGTACTACAGTTTTATTCATTCCTCAACTGTAGCGCAAATATTTATATTATACCTGTGACAAACTTCTAGAAAGTATGCTCCAGCTAAATTTAACTTCTAGGAAATGTAAGCAGAGTATTTAGCAGTTAAAGTACGGGTTAGTTTAACAGTTACATACATCTTTATTCTTTCAAAGAACTTCCCATAGCCTTAACTAGAACTCAATATAAATCTGGCAAGTGTTATGATTATATTATGTATGTTAAGAGTGGCAACTGATAAAGCAGGTATATATTATGTAGATTAAGTTTGGCAACACGGATCTAGGAAAAGATATAGTTTGTACAGGAATGATTTCATGCAGAATGAAAATGTTTGTTTTTACTTTGTGTAATAAAATATCTTTACTATAAATCACTGCGCATAAATTACAGCAAGTATCAGAAATGATGTATTAAATCCGACTTTTTGCGTATACTCAACAATATTTTGTTCTATGGTGTAAATAAATGGAAATATTTATTGAACAACATTTTAACTTCTGAAATAATATCAGATCTATTTTAAGAAAATTAGATTTGATGGAAAAAACGAAAAAAGAAAAAAAAAACATGAATTGTATTTTATAATGAGATTTTTCAATGGCTCTTCTGAAAAATATTTAAGCATTGTGTAATAATCTTAGCTTTAAGCAAAATTTTGGAAAAACCTTTCATTTTTAACGAAGTTTTCGAGTTATCTATTATAATATTCACAAGTTTACTTATTTTTTAAAAACCAAACGATACTTTAAAAAAAAGTACAGAATTCAGATTAAAGAAACAAACCGTACTTTCAACCATGATCCTCTAAACGCAAAGGAAAATTAATTGTCTTTACATTAGAGGAACTGCACCAGTGTAAGAATAATGTATAGCATAATTATCTGGGGCTCTCCCACAGAATTATATACGGAAGCAATTTCAGCAAGTGATTGATCCAATCGTTAGAAAGCTTACTGCATTTAGCTAAAGATAATTACGTATCATAGTAGTCACATGTGCTGGTAACGATCATCTGATAAGAAGAGGCTAAGCGACTCAACAGCAGCAACGTTTTTTTTTTTGGATTAACTCGAGCATGAAGTGAATACAATGAGCGAACGTTATTCTGGCCTAATACTTGCAGTATTGCGCTACAAAATACAGACTGGTTTTTATAGTGCAACATTGGAAACACAAAAACTGTAAGATGCATAGTAATAAACTGTAAAATTCGCAATTTTACAGTTTTTTACCATCAAAGTAGCTGCATTATACTGTAAGAATAACAGTATAATATTGGCAGCAGAGGTTACTGTTTAAAAATGTAAAATGTACAGTAATAAACAGTAAATTAGCAATTTTACAGTATATTACTGTAAAATTAGCAAATTTGCAGGTTTAATACTAAAAAATTATCTGTGTTATACAGCAAAAACAAATCACGTATCCTCGATATTGTTTATGCAATAATTCGTAGTGTTTTGTTTCGCAAATTATTCAACAAATGTAACGCCATCACTAATGTAATGAGAGAGAAAAAAGGCTAAATCAGTACTATGTATTTTCATTTTTAATATTATTTTATACTTTTTTTATTCGTTTGCTTGTTCAAATATTGTCTGAAAATTTGTTGCATGTTTGTTCTTTGTTTAATGATTTTAATATACTTTTTACGTTATTGATTTGTATACATATTTTTCTTTGCTGATTTTATCATTTTGCCATACTGATCCTGACTATATACTCTGAGTAATAACTATTTAGAAAACAAGTAAAAAAGTGTTATAACTTGTTTTTAACATTTTTCTTCTTTATTGTGAAAGTACATTCACCAAGAACAAAGAGCAAAAAGATAATTCAATAAAAAGTATTTCCTCATTAACAAAAAATATTTTTTCCATTACAGTAAAATCTAATTCTACAGTAAAATATAATTCTCAGAGACACTGCCAAATGCACGTAGAGTTTATGAGTAGTACATGCTCTTTGAAACCGTAGGTCTTAAATTCCTGTGGTCAGTTGCTAACAGCGACCATGGATGCAGAATTGCTAGAGATTTCTCCAAATTCCCAAAGCTATACAGGGTGTTCCGTAACAAATTGTACAAACTTGGAGGGGAGTTAGAGGGGATGATAACAAGCAAGAATCACCTAGGAACATACGTTCGGAAACGCATAGTTGACGAGCTACATATTCACAAAGTTGTCAAATTGTGTCAGAATGGTTCGTTATTACGACGGTTGGTTATTATCATTTTGGTGTATTTTTTGGGCAACAGGCAGCAAAATTTCTACAACCGCTTTAACCTTTCTTAAATATTTAATATTATGCAAAACCTTTGTTGGATATTAAATTAGTGACTACAGGTTTTGTGTCCCTGTAGTACTTGAGCATCGCTTTTGCTCCCTATGTTCCCATGCGATTTTCTTCAAATTATCGTCCCCTCTAACAACCGTTAAACTTTGTCCCAATATTTTAGGGACACCTTAGAGTGGTAGGGGAAAAGGGGATGTAAGGGTTTAAGGGGAGGTAGGGGACATCACAAGCAATCAAAATTGCAGAACAATCCGTAGTCAGGAATGCCTTCACTAGACGCTAGGCGGCGTTGTTCACAGAAGCACCGAAGCACACGTGCTCTCTTTTAGTAGTCATTTTAGCTGCAAGCGCTCACAGAGAAGTATGGAACGTTTCACGGATGCGGAGCTTGCAGATATGCATCTTATTTATGGTTTGGCAAACGGAAATGGAAGAGCGGCTCAGAGGCTGTATCGGGAAAGGTATTTGCAGAGAGAAACACCGGACCATCGAATGTTCAATAATTTGCATCGCAATTTGTGTCAATATGGGTCAATACGAAATCATAGATATGGTCACGGCAGGCCACTACATAGTCATAGTCTAAGAATGGAAGAACATGTATTGCGTACCGTTAGAAGAAATCCGAGTACCAGCGTACGAGTCGTAGCTACTGCTGTTGGAGGATCTACGACGTCTGTTCATCGTGCTTTACGACATGCTCGCTTACACCCATATCATCTACAACGCGTACAGTTACTGCTCCCAGCAGATTATCCTATTCGTGAACGTTTTGCACACTAGTATCTCAATCAATGTAGCCAAGATGTAAATTTCTAATCATGCGTTTTAATGACGGATGAAGCATACTTTACGCGAGATGGGATGTTCAACTCCCACAATGCTCCTTTGTGGGCTGGTGAGAATCCCCATGGCGTAAGATTACAGGCAGCTCAACATCGTTTTTCAGTAAATGTTTGGGCTGGTTTGGTTGGTGACGTCTTAATTGGACCTTATTTGTTGCCATCTCCACTGAGATCTCAACAATATCTGGTCTTTCTGCAAGAGGTTCTACTAACATTACTTAACTCTGTGCCACAACATATCAGACGCCATATGTGGTTTCAACATGATGGGGCACCTACCCATTATGGAACACATGTTCGGAATATCTGAATCGTGCGTTTGGTCACCGATGGATTGGTCGTGGGGGACCAGTTCCCTTGTCACCACGCTCTCCTGATTTAAACAGTATCGATTTCTTTCTTTGGGGTGCTTTGAAAAGTGCTGTGTACGCAACTCCTGTGGATTCAGAAATGGATCTAGTTGCAAGAATTGCCTGTGATGATGCAGATATCCAAGAAAATCCGGATGTATTTGAGAGAGTTCGCCAGTCTATGGTGGTGTAACGCATGTATCGCTAACAATGGTGGAAACTTTGAACATAATTTATGACATTTTCAAACATTATTTACATTAAACGTGTAATGTCTTTGACCAATAAACATTTTGGATGATCCCAATCTTGTGTATCATTGAACAATATTAATTTTTAAGAAAGGTTAAAGCGGTTGTTAAAATTTTGCTGCCTGTTGCTCAAAAAATGCATCGAAATGATAATAAAAACCATTGTAATAACGAGCCATTCTGACACAATTCGACAACTTTCTGAATATGTAGCTCGTCAACTATGCGTTTCCGAACCTATGTTCCTAGGTGATTCTTGCTTGTTATCATCTCCTCTAACTCCTCTCAAAGTTTGTACAAGTTGTTACGGAACACCCTGTATATAGGCGAAATTTGTAAAGGTGATAATGTCATCTTTTGAGGTCAGTCAGACTCCTTCTCATTGTGGGGCCTGATTTCTTCAGGAGCCGTTTTTACTGTATTTAATTCGCACTAAACACCAATAGGGCTTAGAGTCTTGAAAGTGATTTTAGCAAACAAACCAACAACGCCATGTTATTATCGGACGCAAAAAAGATAAAAATTCTAATTTTTAAGTAGTTATTTATCCTTGTACAATAGCAAGGGAAATAACTACTGTACTGTAACTGTTAAGTCTCTAACAAAACCGTCATTTCGAATCGAATTTTTACGGGGGGGGGGGGGGGGGGGCTGGGTCAAAAGGTGTATACACAATGCAAATTTACCAAGAAAAGGCAAAACAACACGCCTATTTACATGTAAATACATTGATTTCCCAAAATCAGGGGGGTGGGCAATTGACTCCCCCACCCTGGTTTTGGGAGGAAATGACGGGCCTAGTTTGTAAACCGCATTTTTTTAATTTAAAAATAATAGTTTAAATGTTTGAAGAAAAAATTCAGTAGAACATTAAAACTGTAAAGCAATCACGAAAATACACTGCGATTCAAAAGTTTAGACAAAATGCAAATATGTGAATAAAAATAAAACTATTCAACGAAATGCTTTCAAATTTCTACTGCAGGTACACAATATGGTCTCAAATACGTGTCTGGAGTTCTTAAAGCTATAACTGGAATCAAATGTTGGATATTACAAAAGACATTTTTTTACATTGTTGCAAAAGTTTAGACAATAGTCAGATTCTATGCAAATACCCCTTGAAATGTGATTGGTGGAGGAAATGCGGGACTGTATTATTCATTTAGAAAGTGCAGAGATTGCTAAATAAATAATCAAAATCTCAAAAGCTCTTTAGTTCTCATGTAAAGAAGATGAGAAAGTTTGGAAGCCGAAATTTGAAAATGAACCTACTTGATTATTTTTTTTGTCTTTTAAATCGGCTCTAGTATGGTAGTACATTGTTTTTTACTTTGTGGAGGGCAAATTCAGACATGCCGTATCGATGAAAAAGTCCAAGAACAATTATATTTCTTAAGGGTGAAGGAATTGAAAAAACGGCTCCGACTGACGATTCGGCCCTTAATCCTACAAAACTTCAACTTGGGTCAAAAACAGCACGTGACAGCATAAGTAGATAAACAACTGAATCGGAATGCATAAAAAAAACAAAGAATTGTGCCTGAGTCTTTTCGGACAGAGTGTCCCAAATAAGCCAGATTTTAATGTGAAAAGCAGCATATGTATCATCGTGACTAAAAAATGAATGGTACTTTCTTTGATACAAATTATTAAAATTGAGATGTCCTAGATAGATTAAAATTCTTTTCGCGGGGCTTGAGAAATATTCAATGATTATATGCTGTGCTGCTTTTATCAATAAAATCTGGCTTATTTGGGACACTCTGTCCGAAAAGGCTCAAGCACAATTCTTTGTTTTTTTTTATGCATTCCGATTCAGTTGTTCGTCTACTTATGCTGCCACGTGCTGTTTTTGACCCAAGTTGAAGTTTGTAGGATTAAGGGGCGTAAGTCAGTTCGAGCCGTTTTTTTCAATTCCTTGATCTTTAAGAAATATATTTTTTCTTGGTCTTTTGATCGATATGCATGTCTGAATTTGCCTGTCACAAACTAAAAAACAACGTACTACCATACTAGAGCCGATTTAAAAGACAAAAAAAAATAATCAAGTAGGTTCATTTTCAAATTTCGGCTTTCAAACTTTTTCATCTTCTTTACACGAGAACTACAGAGCTTTTGAGATTTTGATTATTTATTCAGCAATCTCTGCACTTAATAAATGAATAATAAAGTCCCGCATTTCCTCCACCAATCACATTTCAAAGGATATTTGCATAAAATCTGACTTTTGTCTAAACTTTTGCAACAATGTAAAAAACTGTCTTTTGAAATATTTAAAATTTAGTTCCAGTTATACTTTTAAGAATTCTAGACACGTATTTGGGACCGTATTGTGTACCCGCAGTAGAAGTTTGGAAGAATTTCGTTGAATAGTTTTCTTTTTATTCACATATTTGCCATTTGTCTAAACTTTTGCATCGCAGTGTAGATCACCATTTTAAGGAATTCTGTCAACCTTCATGCCGTCAGCCTTCAGAAGAAAAAATTCAGTAGAACATTAAAATTGTAAAGCAATTACGAAAATAGATCACCATTTTAAGGAATGCCGTCAACCTTCAGCAAACTTCGTGTACAAAGATTTAAAAGACAACAGCTTTTACAATAACTCTTTCTATTTTAATGCTGAACTTCATACGCCATGCATTTTCTTTTCTCTATTATGACAGCATCTAATTCCCCCGATTTACTTTAATTTAGGTGATCTCTTAGGTCTCTCCTATCTATTTTGCTTTACAGTACATGAAAACAATTTTAGTAATTATTATTATTTAAATATATATTTTTTTTTTCAAGCTCTGCTTTTGTTCAATTTCCTTGTTTACAGATTTTTTTTAATTTGAAAATGTAGGCTGTTCGAGTACGACAAAACTGTCTGCGAAGATGAAAGTCCTCGCTCATCTTAAGCCTAACTTTTGGTAAATATTCATTAGGAAAACTTAAATGTCCCAAGCTCAGCTAATGAATCGGTGCTTCAGGATTAATGCGCATGTCTTTTGTCCTCATTTTTACGTCTTAAATTTTTTCAGCTGAGTCTAACTTATTTTTGTGCTATAATATATTATAACTATATTTTTCAGCAAGTTAACTACAATTTGCTTTTTGTGCTTCGGAGCAAAAAAATATTAATGGTAATTTGATTCATTTCATTAATGTCATTTTCATGGCTTTTCCCTTTCTTTTTCGAAAAAAAAAATGTGTACTGTATTAAGTTGATTTGAAAAACAAAATTCGCATCTTGAAATGACGATAATGAGCTAACATTATAGTTATTTACTCACAAACATAAAATTGATGAACAATTCTGGACCAAAAGCTGCTCTTTTAAAATATGACTTTAACGTTTTTTTTTAAATTATTTTTTGTTTTTTTTACATGCGTTCAGAAGAGCTCATTTGGCAGTAAAACTTTTTTAACTTAACCCTCACCCATTTAGTTTATGTCTACCTATTAGAAATAAAAACAATACTTATACGTTAAATATTTGTTTTTATATTACTTAAAAATATAGCAATAAGCAAGAGAGAAAACTTCTCTTAAGAACATTAAAAGCTCTTTTATTTAAGCTTCCGTTTTTATCCCTTACATTACTGAATTTATATGATCTCAAAATTTATAAAGATTAGCTGTTTTCTGGGGGATTTAGATAAACGCGTTGACGGTTTTTCTGTTACACATTAGATGGTTTTTCAAAATGAACAGATTTCCACTTAAATAGTATTTATTAAACTAATTATTGAAAAAAAGTGTTGATGCGCTGTTTCAATGCAGCTTCTAATTTTTTTTAATTATAAAAACTAAACATTTTGTGTAGTTTTAATTAGTTTTAGAAAAAACACATTGCCTTCTCTTAGCTGATCTCATATTTACAAGCACGCTCTAGATCCATTGAAACTTATTACGCGTATACACTTGAGAAATATCACGCTTTTCTGTGCTCAATAGTAAATAGATGTTGCGTGTTGTAACTTATCAGTACGAAAATGATTAAATATTAAATACAAAGTTCAATCCGACCGTTGCTTTTTTTTTTTTTTTCAGGCGACAAGTATGTACCGTCAGAATCAGACTAACGTAATTCCATTTTTATAACTTTTCAGGAGAGGGCAAAAACGGTTGTCGGATTCATGCATAGGATGAGACTTTTAATAAGGCTAAAGAAATGTGAAGGAATTTCCTATGTAGAAGAACGTTCTCGTGGGTCAATACAGATTAAGATTCTACATACAGGGTGTCCACTCCTATCGTGGCCCAATAGCTAATTTCTAAACCGTTAGAGATACGCATATAGTTCATTTAGGAAAAAATCTCCAAATTGCTAAAACAATTTTGGGTATATTCAATGTTTTTCAAAAAATCAAATTTTGAAAGAGTTACGAAATTTAAATTTTTATACAGCCCCCTAGTCCTATCAACCATGTTTAGTAAAACATTCTTGACACTGTAACGTTTAAAACTTAAAAAAAAAAAAAATCACTGTTCTACCACAAAAATTGACCGAGTTATGACGTTTTGAAAAATCAAGATTTTGCATTATTTCATGACGTCATCGAGAGATCGCTTAAGGGACCGTATGCGAAATCCTTCAAAATCTTGATTTTTCAAAACGTCATAACTCGGTCAATTTTT
The DNA here is from genome assembly GCA_038373865.1 of Uloborus plumipes. NCBI lineage: Eukaryota > Metazoa > Arthropoda > Arachnida > Araneae > Uloboridae > Uloborus > Uloborus plumipes. Next base: position 43,759 of record JAXGGA010009284.1, read on the forward strand.
GTCGTAGAACAGTGATTTTTTTAAAGTTTTAAACACTACAGTGTCAAGAATGTTTTACTAAATAGGATTGATAGGACGGGGGGGGGGGGCTGTATAAAAATTTAAATTTCGTAACTCTTTCAAAATTTAATTTTTTTAAAAACATTGAATAGACCCAAAATTCCTTTCGTAATTAAGAGATTTTTTCCTAAATGAACTATATGCGTATCTCTAACGGTTTAGAAATTAGCTATTGGGCCACAATAGGAGTGGACACCCTGTATAATGCAGTCATACTGTGAGCAAAGCTATTTTGGACTTACGTCGGTCATTTGCGTTCTGAGGTACGGAATTGACGCGGAACAATGTTGGAAAAATACTGCACCCGTATGATGTGGGGAATGAAAATTGTTTCTTCTTTAAAATATTGCCAAATGGTGCTTAACAAACGGATTTTTAAGGTCAGTTGAATACCAAGGTCTCAAATGGATTATTCGATTGCAATGATGTTAGATTGGAAACTCTATCTAAACCGGATCCAACTCGCTTTGTCTATCTAATATCTTTAAACGAGCAATTCTTGTATAATTATTTATTTTTCGGATCTCGAAAACGGCTCTAACGATTTCGATAAAATGTTTATTTAGATAGAGTTTCGGTTTCTGAGTTCAGCTACGTCGGCGTTTTTTCTTAGTTTAAGAAATGTAATTTTTTCGGCCTTTTTTTATCGATACGCATTCTGAATTTGCTCTCCACTAGGTAAGAAACAATTTACTACCATACTAGAGCCGATTTAAAAGAGAAAAAATTAATAAAGTAGTTTCATTTTCAAATTTCGGTTTCCAAACTTCTTTACACGAGAACTTCAGAGATTTTGGGAATTTGATTATTCATTCAGCAATCTCTGCACTTTATATTCGCATAATAAAGTCCCGCCTTTCCTCCACCAATCACATTTTAAGAGATATGTGTATAAAATCTGACTTTTGTCTAAACTTTTGAAACAGCAAAAAAAAAAATCTTTTATAATTTCCGATTTTCGTTTCGGTTATATTTTTAAAACTCCAGACACGTATTTGGGACCATATGGTGTACCTGCAGTAGAAATTTGAAAGCATTTCGCTGAATAGTTTTCTTTTTATTCATATATTTCCATTTTATCTAATCTTTTGCATCGCAGTGAATTTTGAAATGTGTGTTGTATCTATTTATGTAACTCAACAGTCAAAATAATTAGGGACTATACATTCAACAATCGACATGACAATAGCTCAACTGTAAAACATTTTGATAAAACTATTGCAAACGAAATATGGTAATAAATTACTTTCTATACGTTGTTATTTAACGCTAAATTAACCGAAAGAGTACTGCAATGCAGAAAATTGTTTTAGTAAATTGTACTGAGAAAAAATAGTGATTGCAGCGGCACTGGATACACCACGTGACTTACTGTGCGTTGCAGATAAAACCCTTTTTCCACTTTCCTGATGTGTCTTATTTGGTATGGTAGATAGCAAGTCCGTGTGTGCACATGGTGTCCCGGGTTCAACTTCCGATGCTCGTATTTCGTGCTTTTAATCTTATGTTTTTCTACCCTAAAATTTTACAGTATAAAAAGATTTTACGACAAAAGTTACTGGCAGCATGGGGAGAGCAGTAACTTTTATCGTAAAATTTCAGGAGTATTTTTAACAGTGTATCAATTTAAAATCCCCACCTTTCCCTCTTTTGTTATTTGTACCTTTCTTTACGAATATATACTCACTGCTTTAGGTTCCAAACTAAACAAATTTTAAGAATTAATTATTGAAGCTCATCAGTTTAAACACGAAATGAAACAATTGTTCAACTACATATACTTTATTGAAAATCAATTCAAACATAAAGGTTAGTTACAAGACCACATTTTGAGCATGAAACGACAGTAATCAGAAAATCAATAGCTTCGCTTTATAAAACATGCTGTATGTAGAATTACACTTATTAAGACTTGGGGAATTACATAAGGAATTGATTAAAGAATATTAACTACAAATAAAAGTTTCCTCATAATGTAGATCGTGTCGTATATTTTAATTGTTTTCCATTTGTAATGCAGCCATAATACATCCTTCAATTATATTTATAATTGAGATAAACATTTCTTTATAATTAATTATTATATTACAGGCAGGAGAAAAGTTTTCAGCTTAAGCAACTATAGTCCTTACACAGAAGCTAGTTTTTCCTTCTTTCTTGGCACAAAGAGGTTTTAAATTTAATTAATTTTTATGTAATGATTTAAAAACAAAATTTACATAAACAGCGGATGTCTATTGATACCACATACGTTTGTATCATGCAAGTAAAAGTAATACATTTGTTTAAACCTTTTTTGGAAGGAGTTTTGATGCGTAAGCCCACGCATCCATATATCCAATTTTAATCCATATTATCCTAATTAGCATTATTTTCATTTACATTATTTTCTACATTGCGGGAAAGAATGATGCCATGAAAATATATTTTTTGACGCTTTCCCCAACCAACTTAACCTGTTCTCATTTTCCAGCTTTTAAAGTTTAGCAATTAATACACTTTAAATCTGTTATAAATTTCTTTCAACGAAAAAGTTTATTATTTATTTATTTATGTATTTTATTTTGTGTTTGCGTGTCTTTCGACAAAAATAGTTTTAACTGATTTATTATTCTTTCAACAATAATTTCAATATTGTCGAGCGTGTTAAAATTCCCCAGTTTATTTCTGCATATGTGCACTTTTCCTTTCTAGCTGATTTAAAGCGTTTTTTAAACTTTTAGTTTTTAATGTAGGTGAGATTGTGCTTACAGTAGAAGTTTTTGTATGTATAAACAGAGAACACGTAATTATTTGGCTCGCCTAGTTCCAATATCGGAGAAACAGTCCCACTTGTTGTTGAGATCTTAGATGTTGAAGCTATTGCTAGTTTTCCGAAAAGACTTTATGAGTATGAGACAAAAATAAAAGCCCAACTAAGGCTTTTTTCTATTCATAGACGAAAAACATATGTGATAAAATCTGCCCATTAATCTAGATTTTCGAGCATTGTTACTTTTCGCATTTCCTACATTTCCTCACGATGTCATTCGTAAAAGCTTCACATGAACATGTGATAAAGATAAACTACACCATAGAATCTGATTGTAAGCACTATCATTTTTCCGCATTTTATTGTATTTCCTTTTCTGGCATCTGGATAATCTCGTAATGCAATTATTCTCGGTTTTTGTGGAGCAGAAAAAAGCAAAAAATGTTCACTCAAAGTGACAATTTTCAAGAAAGATTACTTTAGTTAAGAAGCAAGCCTTACGGGGGATTGTTTACACTGTTAATGAAGAATTAGTAAAGTCTGATAAGCTACTAACGAAAACATTGAGACTGATGCTTGTGATAAAAATGATATTTACAGTTTATGATTAACGTAAACAACTGGCTGTTTTATCACGCTTATAGCATAGTAATTCAAATAATGATAATTTTGGACATAATAATAATACATAACAAAACAGTCGAAGTAAATGCATGTACGAATGTTTTTTTTTTTTTATTCGTTTGTTTTCCAAAAAAAAAAAAAAAGATTCAAAACTTAATAAGGTAATGGAATTATTTATTTCTACGAGACTTAATTATTGCCGTTAATGTGTCGTTAAATTTCAAGACCCAGGCGAGGTGAAATCAAAAAGCGCTGTTGATTGTTCAAGGGGGGAAAAGGAAGGCTTTAGCGATCATTTTGATTTTTTTTCCAAATTGTAATTTGTTAAATGGTGTTTTGTAAGATATACATTTATGTATGTATGGGGTTTTTTTTCTAATATTTGATATAGTACTCTATCTACGTACTAACTAAAGAGGAGAACAAACATGAGGCGTATATAAATATATATATATATATATATATAGATATATATTCATACTTTGGAAGTCAAACTGAAACTCAATATTGGCATAATTTGTTTTTTACTTGTGAAGGATTTTTTTAATGTAAAAAATGTGTTAAATGCAATTTTGTGATTCATAAATTTCAATAAAAGATGGTTTTCAAGGTCCAATGGCATCCATCACTGTACTAAATTGACGATGCAGTAAAACAGGCGAGTTTTTTCTAGATATTGTATCGAAAATATTGCTAAATTTAAATAGCTCGAAATTTATTGTTAGATATTAATTCTTTGAAAAAATTATACTCCAGTTATGAAAATGGTAGATAATAATGGAAATGAAAATTAAAAAAGGAAAGAAAAGGAAACAAAACTGGTAAGAGTTAAGTAAGATTTTAAATGTCATTAAAGCTATAAGTAAGAATGAATCTGTGTGTAACTAAACTAATTATAGATTGTCAAGATGATTTTCTATGATGTGGAACAAATAACTTTCGTCTTTTTAATCCCTGAAATACTGTCTTACGCAGATTAAATTTTGAAACTCAGTAATTTGAATTTAATTTTCACGCAAAAAGTAATACTTAGTTTATTTTCATTAATTGCTAAGAGAAGAAAATATAACCCAAGAAATATATTTTCCGTGTTTCCGTTTTCCATAATTATGCTCTTCTTTTAGAAATCTAAGAGCATCCGAAGTTCTTTAGCCGTTGCAGAAGAAATAATGCGGGCTTTCTAAGCAGCATCTATTGTACGAGGGAAGGCAGCAAATAATTTTTTCAGCTCTCCATTTCCTAGAAAAATTTGCTTATATAAATAATCCCCCTTGTGTGGTAGTTGAATGGCTTTCCATATCCTGATAATGTTCTTTCTCTTGATTCTAGCACTTTACGTGAAAAGTTCTTAGTTTTTAAAAGCGAAATAAACTATTTTACTTATCTTGCCAATCGATTTTTCTTTCCCTGGATTACTCGGAAACTTTGGGTGATTCATTTTCCTCTCTCTCTCTCTCTCTCAGTCTCTATCTCTCTCACCTACAAAAGTAAGTGCTTTTCATTACAGATTTTGTAAAAATTTGATATCAAGTACTCAGATATATATATATATTATATAATATATATAATATATATATATCTATATATATAATATATATATATATATATATATATATATATATTATATATATATATATATATATATATATATATATATATATATATATATATATTTATTTATTTATTTATTTATTTAAGTATTCCTGTAAAAAGGAATTTATGTAATGTTTCAAATGATCAAACTTAGCCAATATTAACTTGGTTGTTGTTGTTGTTTCTAACCTCCCATCTGGTTCGACGGAGTCAGACCAGATCAACAAATTCGTTGACATTAATGAAATCCAATACCGAAAGGGGAGCAGCATGGATATCCTCCCAGTTCAAACCCAAACAGTCCAAGATATGTTGAGGTGAAGCCTGGTCATGGTGGCACTTAGGGCAGAGAGGATATAATATTAACTTGGAACTTAGCATAGCAATGATTATAAAAGTTAAAACTACATATTTGTTCTCCTCTACAGTAGGTACGTGGATAGCAGGCACGTGCCGTCAATGAATGCCTAAGGTAGGCAGATGCGAAGATTTGTGGAATAATATAGATCTTTGAAAACGCATAAAATGTAAAAAGCAATAAAAAGAGATATGAAAGATGTTTACTTACAACACAAATTATATACATATATGCAGGAATATTCACCTGCATATATGTATATAATTTATATATCTCATTTCTATATTGGATACAGTTTCAACTTAATCCTACGAACCTACAACAGTTGAAAATTACTGTATTTGATAAAAAAGAAAACACGACAATGGAGATAGCAAACTGAAAGCATTCAACAGTACTGTACAGAAGACTTTATCAAGACGTCTAGACCGTAGATACGCCACAGACTCTACAGGCACAGTTCTGCGCATGAAGCAGTCAAGTTTCGGCAGAGAACGGAAGAAACCGCAAAGGCACTTATCGGACAGCCTTTCGTCGCCGCTTTTCGAACACAAGGGGAGAGAAGTGCGGTTCACGTGCACTCCCTAATACTACGCATAGTATAGATACAGTGGTTGAAAAGCATCGGTAGTCGGTGCTTTTTAAGGAAGAAACTTGAACATTTCCGGGAGTTTTTCTGCTCTATTCGCTGTTTAATGCCTTAATATTTCCAAAGCAGCGCATTACATGTCATTTAATGAAATTTAAAAAATGGTATGTTTTCTTCATGGGTAGGCAAAAATGGTATGTTTTCTTCATGGGTGCCTACCTTGCCTACCCAGACGGCACGTCTCTGGTGGATAGAGTACTATATCAAACTTCAGAAAAAAAGCATAAATACATAAATGTGTATCTTACAAAACACCATTTAACAAATCACAATTAAACAAAAAAGGAAAAATGATTGTCAAAACCTTCCTTTCTTCCCTTGAATAATCGACAAGGCTTTTTGCTTTCACCTCGTCTGCTGCCTGAAATTTATTGACACATTAACAACAATAATTAATCTTCATAAAAACTGATTAATTCTCCACGCTTGTAAAAATTTGAATCTATGTTTTTTGGAAAGGAAAGCATGTCATTCAACTGTGAAGTGTTATATTCAATATGTTACCGACCATAAGCCAGGGCTAAGGCAGAACTGCAGAAAAACTGCTGTAAAGTGTTAGTTCCTTTTAGACTTCTTAGTTAGTTCCTTTTAGACTACGTATTACTTATGGTTGGAATATTTATTACTTTTGAGCCTCATTTTTAAAATTATAGTTTACTAAGAAACAAAAAGGAGCCAAATTTCCAACATATATGTGGTAACTAAGCGACGCTTCTGTTTCGGTAGTTCGTGTACTAAAATGTTTCTGCATAACATCTTAATCCACAAATTTGTATCAAAGTTACTATTAAAGAGCAGAGGTCTGATGAATTATTGATTAACTATTTGATATAAGTTTGCAGGTAAAGTATTATCTCTAAATTAACAAACACACACAAGCAAAACAAAATTATAATTAACAAAACATGATTTTAAAAAAATAACATGCTTAGGGCCTAAAATGTATCGCAAAATCACTAACACCTTTTAGTCTCAAGCTAGTTAGTAGATAGGATTCAATTAATTTTATGTAATTTCCTTGACTAACCTCTACAACACCAATCACAATACTTTTGCGTGTTAAAACTGACCAAAGTTTTGGCCTAAACTTCAATTTTGACAACAAAAAAAGGGGGACGGAGACTTAAAGAGTTCTAAAAAAGCAGCTATTCTCAAACATTTGTCGAAGGAACTATCTACACATTTATAACGCTTGCAACAAAATTGCATGTACTATCTTTTCACCATCTAACAATCCAACTGAACAAAATAACTCAACAAACTCACGAAATTTCTCGCGTCTCTCATCTATGAAATACGTCTATGTTTTAAGAAAGTATCTCTATTTGTTTTGCAGTTATATAAGGATTTTTCATACCTTTTTTTCCCAGGTTTTTTGAAAAAAAAATTGTATTCGTGTTTGTAGCTTGAAAGAAAACTAACACGTGAAATCTAAACGTTCTACTTTTTTTTTTGCGAGGTCGAACTGTAGATGCAGTACACGTATAAGGAAAATGTCTTTGTTTCTTCTGGTCTAATCTTTCCTTGAACAACATGGGCAGTGCTGAATGTGTTTTCGAGAGTAATTGTGTAAACAAGAAAATTCATTACATTTGTGACAATACAAATTTAAACGATAATATTTGAAACGCTTTTTTATTATTTATATTTATCGATACCATATATATATATATATATATATAAGAACAAAAATAGCAAATGAAGTCTTATGAAATAATAGTTTGTTTTATATAAAACGTAAATGATATGAAAAACTCATGTTCTTAAAAGAATTAGGAGAGCAAGTAACGAATACCCCAAAATACAACAATTTGTTTAGTAAAATCTGAAATAAAACATTTAAGTAAGGCAAAATAGTAAAGGAATATGTATCAGTTTTATTTGATTCGTGTATCCATTAATTCATTCATGAAGTTATTTTTGAATTTGAAATATTTCTTGTTATTGATGCAATAGTTATTTTTTTATTCTTTGCTGCTTTGTCCATTATTTATTCAGGTATACACGTTCGCGATTATGTAGGGTGAGTTCTGGTAAGTGCGTCCACGGGGTAAGTGCGTCCACTGGGAATTATATGAACACTGTTCTGAAATGGCTTCTGCAACACATCGACTATGTTAGATAACTGTCTAATGATAATTTCAATAGGTAGAATTCAGGCCTGGATTCAATGGACGAAACACAATCAGAGACAACTTAAATGTCTTCGAAAAAACTCTAAAGTAAAGATTGAGAAGGTTTTGTTTCAGTTTCTCTTGTAGTCATACCAAGCAATTGAAGTCAAGAAATGCAAGCTGTTTCTTTTGAGTAACAGCTACTAATAACATACATGGGGTATTTTGATCAAATACTCTAAGTAAAATTTGTTTATATGACGGTACGCACTTTCCCTTTCTTTAAAGTAAGGTGGGGGTAAGTGCGTACAATTTG
>JAXGGA010009285.1:0-52218 GCA_038373865.1 Uloborus plumipes
TAAAGGTTTGAGGGCGCACGACCCAGAAAAATACACAAAAGTTACACGGGAAAAATACGTTTTATATTTTTATATTGGGGGGGGGGGGTGCACCTTAGTCTATGTACGCTTCTGGTTGCAGAGTATAGTTTTCATTTTAAGGTCATTTTCAATGATATTTAAAAAGCTTTGCTTTTTTGAAGGCATTTTTCCAGAATTTTTAGATCATCCTAGTAACCCTTGTGAGTGAGCCATCCTGTGTGTAGTAAGAAAAAATTGCAAAATAAATGTTTGCTATAGGGCTGCGACATTGATGTCGATGTTTTGAAAACATCGATGTTTGCAGGTCGATGTTTTCCCAACATTGATGTTTTAGGTACGATGTTTTTTTCGATGTCGATGTTTTATAATCCAGCAAGAAAAGCTTGATATGATTAAAATATGCGATATGCAGACATATTAAGGAGTTTTCATCTTGAATCAGAAGTTTCAATATTGATCTCATTAGAAAACATTTTCTATGATTATTATTGATGTTTTGCTCTGGATGTTTCTAAAACATTTCTAATTTGCTTTCGCCATTTTTTTTAAATTTTATTTATATCATTATTATTTATTATTCTTTATGTAAATGTTTTATATTTCAGCAAAAAAAAAGTTTAAAAAAATCATAAAGATACGCAGCCAGCCAAAAGTTTTTCATTAATCAGCCCTTACACTATCAATCTCGTTAGAAATCATTTTTGAAAGTTACCATCGATGTTTTAAGGTCCATGTTTTTTAATGATCACTGTTTCGCGTTCAATGTTTTTTTTCTTTGGATGTGTTTTACACTTCAGCAAAAAGCAATAAAAATATGCAATAAAAAAGATTCATCTTTAACAATTGCAATGTTTATCGTATTGAAATAGTTTTTTTTAAAAATGACTGCAGATGATTTTCCATCAATTATTTTTAAACATCTTTGTTTTTGTTTTGCTGCAGAATGTTTTTTCGATAACGGTGATTTACATTTCAACAAAAAAAGTTTCATAAAAATATGCAATAAATAAAAGTTATACAGTTAATCAACAGTTGCAGTATCTATCTCGCTAAGAAAGTTTTTTGTAATTGACATCGATATCATATAGGGTTGATGTTTTTCAGGAGACAAAAGATAAATCTAATTGAGTGATATAAAGAGGCGCAATGTATTTGAGTTACTGTATTACTGTACATTTAAATGTGTAAGTAATTTTTATAAAAAAATAATCGATGTTTTGAAACATCGATGTTTAAAAACATCGATGTTTTTTGGATGTTTTGCCTTCGATGTCGCACCCCTAGTTTGCTAGATGTGTAGTTTCTATGTTTATAATTTAGAAGGTGATTATGTGGCCTATTTCTTTTTCGGAAGACCTTAGAATATTATGCAATACATCCAGGGTTTGAAAAAACCCGTTTTTTTTTTTTTTTTTTGTTTACAGATCAGTCCACCTGGGTTTTTTATCAAATACCCGGGCTTTTTCAAGAATCATTTCAATATCATTTTTTGTTTGAACATTGTACACCCACTTTTACATTTCATAGAATCAAAGAAGCTCTGAAGAGAGGTCACCGTGACCTCCTAAAAAACTTCTTTGACAAATTTGGAAAAAGTCATAATGTTGAATATTTTAAATTAATACTGAATTGAATTTATAGAGTGAAATAATTGTTGCTTGTTTTTATCTTTTAAGTATTTAAATATATATATATATATATATATATATACATATATATATACACACATAAGGGAAATTCACCTGCAGTTTGATTTTTAATACCTAATAAACTGCCAGGGCAGCTAGATTAGCTTCCTGCGGCATGTTGATGCATAACGTGCCCCATCTCTAACTTTTATCTCATTCTGAAGTTATATTATTTGATATAATTTAATGTTCATTCGATTTCAAGACATACCACGCACGTGGCCCGGCGTTGCACGTTAACTTCGTGCCCTGAAAGTAGTGAGGAAAATTTCAAGAAACTACTCCCCGCCAAGGCGGCTCGCTTACAGGCGCTTCACGCCTTTACTTTTTTCCTATATAAAAAAATCATTCGAATTATTGAGATGCTTCGTGCCTTCAAGATGGTGAGGAAAGTTTCAGTAAGTTCAGCTCGCTCAAAGGAAAAAAACAGACATAAATAGTCAGTTTTTAATATAAGTAGATGGCTTTTCAACAAATGAATGTTTCAAAATATTACAAGTAGCTAGAGATAAAAATACTACGTAAGTGATGACCCGCTTATGAGTTTCGTGTTTGATTTAGTTAAGCCTTCATTCAAAATTCTCATTATCATTGTTATTACTGTTTCATAGCAACCACGTTTTGCAATGTTGTTTGCAATGTGTTGTTATCCCAACAGTTTTCTGAGGTCATTCCACCACGTACATCCCAATTTTTGGAGGTCACTGTGACTTCCCAAAAAGTCGAAATTCTCCCAAGCAATTTTAACACATTATATCCTTTTACTATGCAACAATGTATTTCATATTTAATCATTTAGGCCAAATCGCTTTAAATTTGACTACTTATTGATTGATATCTTCGTTAATTAAAATCGTTCAATTATATAAATTAGAACTAATGAAGCCTGAAAAATGACCAATCTATCGGTACCTGGTTCAACTTTCAGTTCATTGACATTCAGGAAAAAGAAGCGTGACATAGATAGATAGATAGAAAGAAAGATAGATAGATACTCAGTTTTTAATATAAGTAGATAAACTGTCAGGAAAAGATGATGGCAATTTCTGGAAAAGACTAAATATTATAACAAACTAAATTGATGGATACCAATTTCTAGGCTTAGTATGGATCAAAGTATTCGTAATATTTAGTTTGTTTCTGAAATAAATGTTTTCAATAGGCAATAAAAGTTGAAAACAATCATTTTACCGACATAGTGGTTTTTTTTTTTTGGACTGGGCCCGCTTTGGCAAACCCTGAATAGACCGTAAACTAGATTATTACTCCCAATTCCTGCAGTTTCATACTTATTCGTACTCGTCAGCCTGAAACAGGAAGTAACCAAGCAAGATGCAGAAATCCTCTTAATCCATTTCTGCCCAAATTTTTTTTAACAATTTTTTTCAATTTTTATCTGCTTAAAACTCTTACTTGGAATGGTTTACATACATTTTGGGCTCAAAATAGTTCGCCGTTGCCATATTTATTAAGTTATCTAACGTCCTGTTTATGGGACACTTGGCAGATATGTGAGCAAAATATGACCTTACTTGACTTTACTTGTGCAAAGTAACATTACGGAAGGCATCTGATCAATTTTAAGCAGATCATTTTAAAATAGTTTAGTTTCATGAAAAATAAGTTCGCAAAAACAAATTAACCCATGCTGGATCGTTGCTTGACTGATTTGTCTGAAAATAGCTGTCAATAAATAAACTCTGATGTCCAACTAGTGGCTCTAACTGGTTTTCTCAAGAAGAAAGACTACTTAACAGCTGACACAGAAGGTGAGAAACAGCTTTAGTAAAAGGATATACCCATTACAAGTTTTTGTATGCAGTAACTAACAAGCGTCCCGTTTTTAAGCTACTGGGCATAAATGGGTTAAAGAATCAAAGAGAGCCAAAAAAAAAAAAAAATGGTAGCCAATGTGAAACTAGAACACCAGCTAGAGACCACACAGTTTGCTTCTTTAAAAGGATTTCTGTCTCCTACTTGGTTACTTCCCATTCCATGCTGATCAGGCACGTGCCGTCAATGAATGGAAAGGGTAGGCAGATGCGAAGATTTGTAGACTAATATATATCTTTAAAAACGCATAAAATACAAAAAGCAATAAATTTATATGAATATGAAAGATGTTTACTTACTATACAAATTATACACATATATGCAAGAATATTCGACTGCGCAAAAATGTTTATAATTCATAAATCTCATATCCATATAGGATACAGTTTCAACTTAATCCTACGAAAAAGCGGGATATAAAAAAACACAAAACATTTGAAAATTACAAAAAAGAAACACGACAGTGGAGATAGCAAACTGCAAGCATTCAACAGTACTGTACAAAAGACGGTGTCAAGACGCCTAGACCGTAGAAACGCTACAGACTCCACAGGCATAATTCTTCGCATGACACAGTCAAGTTTCGGCGGAGAACAGAAGAAACCGCAAAGGCACTTTTCGGACAGCCTTTCGTCGCCGCTTTTCGAACATTAGGGGGGAAAAGTCTGCGGCACGTGCGCTTCTTCATACTATGCATAGTATAGATACAGTGGGTGAAAAGCAGCGGTGTCGATGCTTTTTTAAGGAAAAAAATAAAAATTTCTCGGTTTTTCTGCTATACTCGCTGTTTAATGCCTTAATATTTTCCAATCAGTGCATTATATGTCATTTAATGCAATTAAAAAATTGGTATGTTTTCGTCATGGGTAGGCACTGCCTACCTTGCCTACCCAGACGGCACGTCTCTGATGCTGATAAGTGCATAACAAGTATGAAATTGCAGTCTATGATGGAATACCCGAGTTGACGGTGTATTGCATGTTCCTGCCTTAGCCCTGGCTCATGACAGTAACTTGCTATATTATTAAAATATTAGTCCCAAAAGTTCGTTATGTTTTTTTCAGTCAACTCTTAGAGTATGAAATTTTGAAACAAAAACTAATCTTCAACTGAGAAGAAAAACCCATGGAGTGAACTTCATTCATCGGAAGTTAATATTGTTTGGTTAGGCTACGGCTGTGTTTCCTTAACCTTTAGGAACCGGGCGGTACACATGTTGTACCATAAGTTTTTTTTTTAGAGGACGGGGTCAAATTTTCACTCGAACCCTTTGCAGTAGGGAATTTTTTCAAGGTTTCATGCGTCTGGTACGACAGTTCATACCTTCTCTTTTCAGTGGAAAAGAAATCTGTGGTTCAACTGTCGTACTGCCTGGGTCGAAAGAAAAATTTCCGAAAAACAGGCCGGATCCAAAAGGTTAAACTTCATTGGTTCATTACTTTTTTTGTTACTCAAAAGAGTGGCTGAATTTCTAGTTGAACAGTAACAGTTTGAACAGTTTCCGGTAAAAATAGAAACAACAGCAATAAATATGCATTGATTTGCAAAATAATGCTTGCACTTGCTTCAGTTATACTAGGAACCCCTTTTTCAATGCAGGAAGACATCCAACAATTGGTGTTGAATGTTTTTAATGTCTTGACATCCATAAGTTCTTTTTCTTTTTTTTTTTTGTACTTCAAAAAGAAGGTTTCCACCAACATACGTTTGTATTGTTTTCGAAATTTGCTTTTGAATATTCTTTCATAGTTTAGCGTTTGAGTGAATATGTATTTATTTTGTATAGACTATCAATTATGAGTATATTTGGTATTCATAATCCTGCCCTAATCATTTATCCATTATTATTATTATTATTATTTTGGAATCGAAATCACTCATAATGAAAGTTTGCTTTACTTTCTGTGTGTGTATTATCAGAAATTATTCTAAAGCCGAGAGACAACTTATCATTTTAAAGTAGTTCTTGTAAAAACATTTTGAGCTGCCTGCATTTACCAAGTTCTATATCAAGTGAACCCATTTCAAACCTTGTCTTGTAGGTAACTATGGTCTTGAACTCTTCTTTTTTCAACACTTTATTTCATGGCAGTAGCCAGGACTCAAGAGAGGGGCAAGCAGGAGCACCCGCAATGGGAGGTCACCGTGGCCTCTCAAAAAGTTGCAATTATCCCAACAGTTTTCTGAGGTCATTCCACCACGTACATCCCAATTTTTGGAGGTCACTGTGACTTCCAAAAAGTCGAAATTCTCCCAAGCAATTTTAACACATTGGATTCTTGTTACAAATATTTTTTACTGTAGTCAGTTATTTTTAAAGTTTTGTAACCAGAAATATATCAAAGGAAAAATAAATTGGCTAATAAGAAAAAAGTTGGGAGGTCGCAGTGACTTCCCAGCGGAGTGGCTCTGATTAACCCATTTCAACCTAGCGTAACACATGTGTCACGCTAATCGAACTCGGTTCAAATAGCAAAAGTAAAACTTAAAGAGTCCCAATGAACTTTTTTTTTAGTGTGTGAGTTACTGAAAGATTCAGCTATTCTAATTCAGCCTTAATTTTTTTCACAACTTTTTATCTTTTACTCTGGCAACGAGTTTAAGCTAAAATGAAAAATTTAATTCCGGCCAATATGGGTTAAGGGGGGTGCAGTTTCCCCTCGCTGCCTTTGCTTTATTTTTTGTAAGTAACATTCGTGCATGAAAACTACTTGATACATATTTACTCATTTTAGGGTAAACTGGCCAGGTTCATTTTGGCAGCTCAAGATGAAGAAACTGGAGGATTTGCGGACAGACCTGGTGACATGGTGAGATTTAACCCTTTACTTTGCAATTTTAATACGCTTTTATTAGTTTCACATGTGGGTTTGTTTGTTTGTATGTATTTATGTAACTCTGAATAAAAGATAAAATTCACTTTCTTAACGAATATAAAAATAATATATTTAATACTAGTATTAATACTAAAGGCTAAACTATATCACATGTTGATGTATTATAAGTGTTTCATTTGTTTGTTGTGTGTGGGTTTGTATGTAACTCTGAATAAAAGGTAAAATTACATTCTTTGCAAATATAAAAGTAAAATATTTGATACTATTATTAATACTGAAGGCTAGACTGTATAACATGTTTGATGTATTATAAGTGCATGTTAGTTTGAATGACTCTAAAAGCGTATTTTTTAGTTTTTTGAAACTACAATTGACTTTTTTAAAACTTTTATGAAAAATTATATCAGCCCGTTCTCAAGTAATAATAAAAAATAAAAATATAAAAAAATAATTAGTTGCTAGGTCTTAAATTATAATTTGGAATCCCTTGTTTTCATATGGTGTGATACTGCAACGAAAGTTTAAATGACTAATATTCTCTGCTTTGTATCTCATTTGTTTGACCCCTATAGGTGGATCCCTTCCACACCGTATTTGGAATAGCGGGACTGTCCCTGCTTGGAGAACGCAAGATCAAAGAAGTGAATCCCGTTTTCTGTATGGCCGAAGACGTGATAAAGCGAACTGGCCTGCAAGTGCAAATTTTGAAAATGTAGTTTTGTTACAAAAATTAGTAATAAAATAATTGTACATAATTAAGTTACTATCGACAAAGTTTAATTTTCTTTATTCTGTGTGTTTTTTTTTTTTGAACAAAGTGCAAATGAATAGTTCTAAATATATTTTGAGCTGCTATCAAAAGCATTAGGACAATGTAGAAGATTGTTGTGTCGCAGAAGAGAAAAATCCTTACAAATGGCAAGATTATAAAATGAAAATAAAATTAAAAATGCAATTACAAAAAATGCAATTTGTAAAAAAAAGTTTCTTTCATTCATTTTTTTTTTCTGTGTTTAATGGTGTAAGAAATACTGTCAACTCTCGATAGCTCGAAGGCTTACAGAATATTCCTTTATCTTGAAGTTTTCATTGGGTCAGTTTTCTTTATCAAAAGAACGTGACGTACATTTACCCTAGTTATGTCAGATTATCTTAAAGAAGCTGAAAATTTATTTTGAGTTTAAATCGCAACTATAGCCTGGGGATGTTTCTAAAATTTTACACTCCCAGTTTTTAGAAAAATGCTGCCTTTTTATGTTAATATTTTGTTGATAAAAATATCTATCTATATACATTAATATTAACTGAAAAGTTGAAAATCAAGACATGTTTATGAATCAAATTTTCTGATCGATAATAATCTTAAAGCCTTCAGGTATATTGATGACATTATAGTTTTTAACAACTGCAATTTCCATAATCTCTATAGGGTATTTATCCAAAAGAACTTTTGCTTAAACAAACAAATAATAACAACACCGCTTCTTCTCTGGACATTTTTATTAAATTAGATGATAAAAGTGTTAATCTTGCATTATATGACAAACGTCTGGATTTAAACTTTAAAGTGCACTCTCTTATCCATTTTCATAGTTGTCTTAGGAAAAAGGTCTTCAAGAACATTATTATTTCACAAGTTCACGACCCAAAAAAATTTGAAACAATAATTCAAATCTAGAAACAGCATTAAAACAATTGCAACTTGGACTGAAAACTGCTACCCTGCAAACTTCACAATCAGTCTTATCACTAGCACGATGAAGAAGCCGTAGGTATGTAGCTTTTACTGTAGTGGTTAAATGTTCTTGTATTTTCTTGCTTTTCAGTTTCATATGGGTTTTTATTGCTTTTTATGTTGCATTTTCTTGACTTGTATTAACCCTTTAAGCGGTCAATTATTTTACCAGAAATGCTTCCAAAAGAGGCATATTTTTTATTGCATATAGTGAAGTACCATACTTAACAGAATAAGAATAGAAAGAATTTTTTAATTTTTTTTTTTTTCGTTTTCAGTGCTTTTACAACATTTTTTTTTTTTTTCAATTTTGGTCACAAAACCCCGAAATATTTGCTTTTTCAAGTACATTCTGCATGCAGTAATGAATGGTTTACAAATTATGCAAAAATTTTTCTCACACTTACTGTGAATTTTGAGGTTTACAATTTTCCGCACAGTTCGGGCAAACCAGAAAAGGAAATCTGAAAATATCGATGCCCGTACGCCGTACGGGCAAACTGCTTAAAGGGTTAAGTATATTTCATGTTTTTGCTTGAGTGCTATGGACTTCCAGTAGCCTTGAGCTTGCTTGTGAGATGTCGGGGGCTAAATGTTGCATCTTTTTAGACCTTTCGCATGCAACTGTCTGGAAAAATCTCACTTTACTTTTCCCTACCATAGGGGAGTCCCCCCCCCCTCCGACGAAGGCCCCAGGGTCTTTTGGGAATATTTCTTTCTACTTCAGTTTTTTCAACAAGTTTTTAATATCTATCTATCTCTCTGCAGGGGTCAATCCAGGATATTTGACTAAGGTCCTGTGTTTGGAATTTTGTGGAAAATAGTTTGGACTTTTGTGGAAACTAATTCCTAATTTTGTGAAAAATAGTTATGGCAAGAAATATTCCCGATCGTTCTTTAAACTCCGATTTCTGTGAAGAATCATTTTTCGAGAGTGGGATTTTTGTAAAAGGTCTATTTTTGAATGACTGAATTTTGTGAAGGATCCCTTTTTGAGTTTCTGAATTTTGTGAAAGGTCCCTTTTTGAGTGACTGAATTTTGTGAATGGTCCTTTAACGGACCTAATTTCTCTCTAGATTGACCCCCAATCTATTTATATATATATATATATTACAAAGATAGTCAAGTATTAGGCTTAAGTATACTTCATGTTGTCATGAGATGATTGAGAAAGAAATATATTACCGTAAAGTCGGGTTACTTGGACCCTAGGGGGTTACTTGAGCCCATTACAGTAAAATGATAAAATCTAGGTTTGGTACTTATTAGTTGAAGACTTGCACTTAGTTCCTCGTTTCTCCGCAAGGTAGAAGCACTCTGCAATATCTAACGCTAGTACCAAACCCAGATTTTATCATTTTATTGTGGGCTCAAGTAACCTCCTTGTGGGTCCAAGTAACCCGACTTTACGGTAAGTACAAAGTAAAATATATGAAAATCAAAATTTGCTGATATTTAATGCCGAGAACAGTAAAAAAGGCATAAAAATGTGAAATTGCCACCCGAGCCTCACTCTTCTATGTTGGAAATTAATCGCAGAATCTATCACCTTCCTAGCTCTTTAGTTCGGCTATACAGTCGAACCTGTTTATCTCAACCTGCTTATCTCGAAAGCCTCTCTATGTCGAAATTTTTCAACTTCCCCGCTTTTACAGCGTACATTTAATGTTTTTTCTCATGTTTATCTCGAATGATTTTTCCCGAAAACCTCTATATCTCGAATTTTGACGACTCTCATTTTTGAATTTCATCTCCAGCCACCTTTATCAATGGTATAACTTGGAGACAAAAATCATCTTCTGCACAATCATTCAAAGACTATGTTCGTACTTAAAGGTATGCATTCACTTGCTACCGATATAGTCATCACAATTAGTAAAACGTGGACTCACAACATGTCGTACAGTAAAATATTCAACACTATCAATGCAAAACAATCTATTAAGTATTTGACTTTGTTCCAATTGCTTATTTTTGTAAATTTTATCGCAACCTCTATGTCTCGAAACCTCCGTACCTCGAATTTTTCTTCTGTCCCGTGAAATTCGAGACAGACGGGTTTGACTGTGGTAACCATGAGCTTTTTATGAAGTTGAACATATATATCATTACTTTGTGTTCACATTTCATGTTTAAATTTTCCCCATAGTCTCATGTGTTGGAAACTGGAAGATAAGTAAGTTGATATTTTCCCTCTCGCTCCTGTGTTGAGTTTTAAGGCAGCTTCCACGTTGACCCGGAAGATAACGGTGCGTATCTTGTACTCCAATCTGAACCGGGGAGTAAATCGAGATCATCCGACCCATAAAATTTCGTGAAATGATCAGGTAAGATTATTTATCTATTATTTATGCTTTCAAAAGCAAGTGGTATTTTGGCCCAAAACGACAAAAAAAAAATGCGTATTCAAGTAAAAGGCCTGATCATGGGCCTAGCCAAAGGGGGGCAGGAAAGGGTAACTGCACCCCACCTTGATCATCCTTGTTTAAATTTATCAAAATGGAAGAAGTTACTGGGTTAAAGTTTTGCACAGAAAGCAAACCAAGAGGACATTGTTTTAACGCATTAATGCTTGACATTTTTTTCCAAAGATATTTTGTATACAGGTTACAAACAGTGTTTAATGGAGAGGAAAAACAATAAAAAATGTCATGTAAAATATAATTTTTTATTGAGAAATAAAAACACTCCCTTAAAAGTTACGATAGACCCCAGAGGGTGCATACTTTTTCTTACTAAATTTTTTTCTGCCTACAATATAATATTTAAAAGGACATTTTATAAGAAGAAATAAAATCGGCAATTAACATAAACTGGGAAGCTGGGAATCACTTTGAAAACTTAGCTTTTTTTCTTGAGATTGTGAACGATGTCATTTTTGATAAAGATCCTATTAAAACGGCTACAGAACACACTTTACAATGGTTAGGTGCTGCAATCTGTTAATAACGATTTGAAACAATACCAAGGTACTCATTGAACACTATTCTTTAGGTTGAAATGTGTCATTTTGGAGAAATTCAGGACCACGTATTTTGGACCATCCCCAAAGAGGGACCGCTAAGTACATTAATGGGTGCTTAAGCTATTTCGCAAACCCTTAAGCCTCAACCAGGCAGTTAAGAAAAATTATTTTAATGGGCATACTTCACACAGTTCACAGGGTCCCCTTAGTACCTAACCCATCAACTCGGAGATTTAACCTAAAGGAATTTTAGAGACTCCCTGAAGAGCAGGCTCTGTTCTTTTTGAACCAGGACCAAGGGCCCGAGCAACAATCCTTGGCCACAGCCAACCCCCAGAGGTTAATCGTTATCACTTTGGAAGGACTGTAGTGATCCAAGACAATTTTTAACGTGCCCCCAGCCCACCATTGAAATGATAGTACGGATTGGGATCTAACTGATACGCCGGCTGGCGATTCGAAACACGCGCGCGTCTCCTACCAGAGTCACGAGTCTGACTGCGCCTTACCGATCGCGGCTATTCACAGCTCACAGGTACTTTTAGTGGCTTAGAGTTGGTGGGATTCCATTGGGTAATTAGTTTTACCGTTGATAGAGTGAATGGTTAATGAGCGAAAGGAGGCTATATAGCTTCAAGAGGAGCCACTGATCTTTTATCGGGACGAAAGTTTGAGACTTAAAACTAAAGATTGTGATAGTGCGCCAGCTAACACCACCAAAAAGTGAGTGGCCACCTTTTGAAACCAAATTTCCGAGAAATTGTTAATCACACTTCATTTCATTCTGCATTCTAATATCACTACCTAATGCTTGTGATGCTTACACACTGCTACGTAAAAGAAAATATGTTTAAAAAAAACTCTAAGACAGGTGAACTCCAAACTACCTTTCTTCTGTATAATGAAATATTATATTCTGTTTGAAAATCATAAATACATACTAGACATTTTAGCAACGTAAAACAAGAAACTAAACGACAACTGCATACCTGGAAGTTTAAAAAATACCAGGTCATTTAATTTGCTGATTTAATCATAAATTTGGTCTGATCTTGAATCCTTGATATTAGCCTCGACTTACTACGGGCTATAAGCACTCACAAGGAAAAAGGGATACTTGTTATTTATCAGCGTCTGGTCTATGTTTTGTGAGTTTCAAGGATGTTTCCACCGAAGTAGCATCCTAAACGATATCATAATTCGATTATGATGATAATGAAGTGCCAATCGATTCGTTTTCGAGTACTACGAGTGTCATATGGCCTAACTTTTTAATCTATGAAATTGATAATAGGCGGTAAGAGAGAGATTATTCCTAGACAAGCACCGAATTTTACAACCGATATTTTTCGCTATTCTCAAGATGTGTTTTTAGTTTCAAAGCAAAAGTTTATGCAACGCAACATTGAAATGTTACCAGTTTAAGTGCTGATCCTAGATATATAAGCCAAAATGGAAATATATTTGCTATAATGTATACATTAATTTTGTAAGTATATTCAGATGCTATATATTACAGTGGAGTAATAGAACTAAAGTCTTTTAAAAACCAGTTAACTCGACCTTACACAAAAGGCTCCTAAAAAGTCATGCAAAATAATAACAAGTTTAAAAACTGATAACACCGACTACAAAAAAAAAAAAGCACTGACAAGTGTAACCGAAACAAGGTAGGTCGCTATTTAATAAATACATCGTCTTATTAAATAAAACAAGACCGTTATGCTATCTATAGCTAGATAGCTGTTTATTTAGTTCATGACGACTTGAACCCGGCTGCACGAGTTCCACATTAACAACATAATGTCAAATTCCAACATGCATGTAGTCGCTGCATTGTCAACTACGAGTAAAAACAACAATTTGATTATGAATCTAACATATATATAAACGCTATATTTTACCTAGTCTATTGCTACACTCAAGAGATTATAATCTAATATGTTTTGCATTTGTGTAACAAGTTTAAAATGCTTGCTTGCTGTAAAAGCTTGACCAACGCAACGACTCACAGAATTTGAAATTCTGTTGTTATATGTGGAAACTTGCAGAGGGTTTTCAAGTTTGATAGACACAAAATAATACAGGTTATAGCTAAGATATATCAAAATGTCGTGTTTCTATGTAAGCAGACAATGATGTATTAAATAGCACCCTACCTTGTTACGTACCTTAACAATGCTATGCTTTTATGACTTTTTTATGCTAGTCGAGCTATAGTTGTTTTAAACTTGTTATTATTCCATACATATCTCGTTTCAATATGCATTTCTTCGGGTATTGAAATTATGTTTTTTAGATGTTTTAGTGTCAGCAGATGAAGGTATTTTTATGCTATTAAGTTGGTTACAGATTTTCTCCCCAAGTTAACGTTTGAACGCCAGATGACGATGCTAATAGGACAATTTTCCTCTTCATATATCGGCACGATTCGCATCGGGCAGTTTGTATTATTGTCCAGAAAAAAAAGTAGGTTGCCAGTTTGCCGACCAGCATAACATAACATCTTGAAGTCGCTATAAAATAATATTTAGTCGCCACTCGCAAGTGGCGACCGCTAGTCTCAGCCTTTATTGGGGACTATAAAGTGAGCGGAACCAGCCTAGATGGGCCCAGAGCCTGTTGTGGTCGTCGACATTGATATTTAGTAATTTAAAAGTTGATGATCCTAGTAAATGGTCCTTAGGGGGGAATGAGAATTGACAAAAAAACTAAAACATTTAACTTAAAAGAAGATTGCATTCAAACCTGAATTAGACTAGATGATATTTGAATTGCACTTAATCCTTACATGCATGAGAAAGATTTAAAACAACAACAACAACAATTATTAAAGCAATTTTCTATTTTAAATCGAAATAAAATATAGGTGTATTCATATGACATCATGCAAGGTTTGGCTCATTATTTTATACTTATTATTCTATAGCATGGGATATTTCCTGTATACCTCTCACTCTATCAATCTTTCACAACATGTTTTTTAAGGAAAGGGTGAAAACTTTGTTGATAGTAAAAATTTGCTGAATGGTACAATAACACACGGTACTGTTGACCTCCTACCTGCTTAATCACGGGTAAGGATAAACGTACTAGTCCCACTTGTATAAGAATATTAAAATAGCTCGGATGGTACAAACTGAACATTTCCCCCGCCGATAAGACCGCGAGAAGACGCGATGTATAAATGATCCGGCGCTAAATTGATATAATATTTCACTTACGGATACCAACAGTAATTACGTTTTAGTAGTGGAACCCCAACAGTATGTCACCCTATACATAACATTTAATTAAAGGGGACATTAAGGGATGTTTAAAATTAGGCAACATTCGTACATGTACGTCAGCCAAATGTCTACATAAAAATTTCTCAACTAAGGACATTTTTGGGAGGGTCTCTTTAGTGCCCTCCTCAATGGAAGGGTTCTAACCGCTACCTTTTGTTCGTAACGAAGATGTGGTAATTGATACAGCTTAGAGAATTCGCTGGAAGCAATTATGCTGACGTAGAACCTTAAATCCCCATGTGTATAATTTTACATTATATTTCATTGTAGGTATCTGCAATTGGTTGTGTATTTTTCTAATGAATTTTGAGTTGTTCTTACAAAGCTTGTGTCAATTTTGCTTTATATTTTGATTATACTGGAAAACAAGTATACTTATCTATGGTTTAATCTTTAGTGTGTGCCTGTTCTGAGTAACATATGAAGTAAGTCTTGGATCTGATCATTCCATACATAATCGGTTGAAGTGTAATTTAATAGTCATGTATTTTAAAAAACTAACAACTTCTGCACACTATCATATGTTTTCAATTTTTACGTAACATTTTTTTTTCAATCAACATTTTAAGGTGGGAGAAATATGCGACTAAAGTTCAAATAAACATTTAGATTATATCATAATGTATTCCTTCCCCCTAAAACCACAGTTACATCAGGTTAGAAAACTCGGTTTTTTGCATTAGTTAATGTTTGATATTGAAGAAATGTCCTTGAAGAACCCTGAAATGAAATCTACGTACACAGAAAACAAGAGGAATCCAAGAAACTTTCTCTTAATTTATTCCCCCTTTCCCTTCCGTAATTCTGTCCCCTCCCTCCTTTGAACATTCTAATCTCTTATTGATTTTCTACTTCACTGTTCTTTCTTAATTATAATCTTGCTCCTTTATTCATTAATTGGATTACACATATGTACTACTGTTGACCACTTAATATAACACCGAGTTCTCAACAATGATTTTTCAAAGGAATCGCGAAATTCCTCTGCGATTATAAATACTATATACTTGGCCTGTTATCTATTATTAGCATTAGATGAAGATAAAAGCACTGTAATTCAGAGTAGCTTTAATTCAAAATTGTTATTATTACAATTATTCTTTGTCTATTGACGATACTTCCTATCCTCCGTCGATTTCAGCAATAGAATCCCCATTTTCAAACGTGATCCACTGCTTGAACGCCAACATGCGGATGGTACACCCTATTCAGACAAAAAAATAATAAAATTGAAAATTGGTCCAGGCATCTTAAGCATACTTATGATTTCGAAACATACACATAGAAGATGAACATTTCAATATCCGATAATCCAGTCGATGCTCTCTTCATTCAAAAGTAATTATTTCCGGAATTACTAGGCGTGTCCCCAAGCAAAAAAAACGAAAGTCAGGAATTTTTTATAAACGGACATGACCTTCCTCGTTTTCTTTTTCCTTTTACCATCACAACAACTGTAAAAAATATTGTAAACGCCAGCAGTTAACTCCGCTGCCTAACTCTGACAAGTCCCGAGGAAGGTGCAAACTTAGCACTTATTTCCATTCACTAGGCCACTATCGTGAGCATGTTTTTCTCCCGAGACATTTAAAATTAGTGCATGCTGACTACATTTTAATGACACGCTGTGTAGATAGCTGTTGAGGGATTTATTGTTTAATAGGCAGATGTTTAAAACTTTTTGAGCAGGCTTTTTTTTTTTTGCTTTTGTGTGATGACCTCATTGATTTTTAACGGAATTTTTACGATTTAATGGAACTTTTGGCACGGCTGTGCTGATTTTCGAAAACTCTCAACGACCAGGTTATCAAAATTTTACGGTTAAAATTAAAAATGTGTAATTTCAACTACAATCACAATAAAACTCAGAGACAGAGTAAGTGACCATAACAAGTAAATTGCGTACATTTTATTTGGTGAAATGACGTGAGGTAACTATAAGGAATAAACAGAACAAAAAATTAGGAAGTAATTTATGTCCCGCAACTAAGCCAGAAAGTAATTAAAGTAATCATCAAATCAGTGATTAGAGTCAAAAGCCTTAAACAAGCGAATCTCTATCCTCTATGCCAGTGTAAGGAAAGATAGCTGTTCCAACTACAACTTGCGAACACTTTGCCATCAATAAAGCCCTCGAAGAATATGTAAAACTTGAAGAAAATGAAAGAGCCAAAGGGTTGATCATATTCAGTGACTGCAGAACTGCTCTTCAGGCAATTCAAAGGGGTTCTTCAAGACTTATCACGGATATACATTGAACACTTTATAAGATCTTCCACTTGATGAAACAGTGCATCATGCAGTGGATTCCTGCACACGTTGGCATTACTGAAAACGAGATAGCAGATTCTATGGTAAAAGAAGCAAGATAATTAAATACCAACAGGGTTATCAAAGTCACTCTCTGCGATATTAATTCGGTGGTTAGAGCAGAACTAAGTGATAGAAAAATTCGAAATGAAGTTCTAAATTCCAGAAATCAGTGCCAATAGAACCCTCACCAGTACTTTAACACGACTTAGGACAGGACACTTCAGGGGGATGAAAATACATGAAGATGGGACAAGGATGTATTGCCTCTGCAAAAATTGCTCAGACACAGAACTAAGCCCCGAGCACCTTTTCAACTACCCCGCTATCCCGGCGAAATTGCAACAAATTAGTGACCATCTGTGGCTAGACTTATACAAAGAAAATTGTCTATATATCGCTGATGCTGTACATAGGACTTTCGGTCCTATTTAATTTTCTAACAGTGACACGAAACCAACCAACCATTAAAAAGCAATTAAAGTTTAATATACATGTTAAAATAGCAAACAATGGCGGCAGCAATTTTAGCAATAGGAAAGGTCTGTACTAATTTGGCATGTTGGAAAACATGATCATTCTTCCATGATTTTAATGTGAATATTAAAAGGTAAGAAATATAATTTCCGTCTCACCATGTCAATGAAATGATTACAATCAATCAGTGACCCTCAATTTAGCAAAGGAAGGTTTCACTGATTGGGAGATTTGGTAAATTTCCCGATTGTTGCTAAATTTGACGAAGCCAAATACTAAGAGCAGAAACTGTACAGCAGTGTTACCGAAAATGTCAAAACGAAACAATCATCGTTGAAAATTTAGTGATGGCGGTATTAAGTACATGTTTTAAATCTGAAATAAAATATCATTTAATCTGCAAACAGCAACGGTTCCTTCCAAGACACTTTCTTTTGTTTTTCTCTTCTCAAAACTTACTCACATTAAATATCTCAAAAAAAAAAGGCCTAATCCCGAAAACTGTAAGTATTGAGTTATGCCTAGGCTAACTTTGTTTCGGATTGAAGTGTCAAATTTAATTTTTCCACGTTTGAACAAAAATGGCAACGGCAATTAAAAGTTGATTTTCAGAAACTTTGACCGCTTATAAGTTCTTTCCACATGATTTTTCAACATTCCTTAACCCCGCCGTAGGTAGAAAATGTTCTAAAGGATTTTTTATAATCTTTACAATGAAACCAAGTCAAGACGACGCAATAATTATTTCTCTAGATAGAGCCATTTTTGGGTCAAATATTTAGATTTCGAATAGAAAAAGAACTATTGACTGAATTTTTTTCCGACCAGGTCTAACTACCTTCCCCGAGCTAACCTACACCTGCTGTAAAACTTTTAACGAAATCGGTCCGGTAGTTTCCGAGTTCACCCCGGACACACATATTTTGAAGTTTGTGTTTCATAAAAAATATAAAGATTAATAAAAGCCTGTTATTTTTTAGTAATAAATTGAATGTGGACACCATTTTTTATTAAAGAAAGGTTTTAGTGCTTTAAGTTGGTGAAACCTTTATAATATAACACTTAAAATTCATCATATACTGAATGTATTAAGGTTGCAAGAAAGAAAAAGCAGAAAAATTTAGTGTCCTCGCTTTGGAATGGAAGCAAAAATCGCAATCACAACAGCAAATTTGTTGCAAATACAGTACAGACTCCCCATTATCCGTGGGATTGGGTGGCACGGGTATCGCGGATAATTCAAACTAGCTGTCGTGGCCGTCACGAAACTTTCTTCTATATCTATCTTATGAATTCCGGTTACAAAATAAAATACGTACTCGCCCAAGTAATTGGAGACAGCTACAATTTCCCAATTATCGTAATAGCCCTGCAAATGCAGAATCAATGAGCGAAATTGGAAATCATTGCAAAAGCCTTGTTTAGATTAATAGCAAACATTTTATTTGTTAGTAAAAAAAAATTGGCAACAGTTAAAAATTTCAAATCATTGAAAGTTTTCAGCTGTTTTGATAATTAAATAGCGTGAAAGCGATTTTTTAATGAATTAATTTTTCGCATTGTTGACTAAGCGCAAAAATCACCCCACCCTCCCCCTGGGGCGATTGGCGCCAAAATTTAATCGATGCTTGCTTCCATATTGGGTTAGTGTTATTCCAAATTTCATTCAAATCGCAGCAATATTTCCCGAGATACAGTAGGTGCAATGACAAAATAAGCACTTTTGATTGCTCCACCCCCATTTGAGATATTGACACACAAATTGAATCAGCACCTGTACTCAATAGGGTCTACCTATGGACCAATTTTCGTTTGATTTCGCCGGTTACTTCCTGAGATATAGCAGTCACCCTCGTGCAGAACATGTGCGATTGCTCCACCCCCCTTCGAGATATTGACAAACAAATTGAATCAGCGATTGTACTCAATAGGGTCTACCTATGGACCAATTTTCGTTTGATTCCGCCTGTTACTTCCTGAGATATAGCAATCACCCCCGCGCAGAACACGTGCGATTTCTCCACCCCCTTCGAGATATTGACACGCAAATTAAATCAGCACCTGTACTCGGTAGGGTCTACCTATGGACCAATTTTCGTTTGATTCCGCCGGTTACTTCCTGAGATATAGCAATCACCCACGCGCAGAACACGTGCGATTGCTCCACCCCCCTTCGAGATATTGACACGCAAATTGAATCGGCACCTGTACTCGGTAGGGTCTATCTATGGACCAATTTTCGTTTTATTCCGCCGGTTACTTCCTGAGATATAGCAATCACCCACGCGCAGAAAACGTTCGATTGCTCCACCCCCCTTGGAGGAATTCGCTAAACAAAGTCAGGTGCACCAGTTCACATGGTGGTGCATATGTGAAAAAATTTTTGTTCGATTTCATGCAGTAGTTTTTGCTCTAGCGCGGCCACAAAAACTGGTCACACACATACAGACTCACACACAGACATTTCACATTTCACACACTCCAGGGTCCCCCGTACCTACCACAACTCGTGGTTTAACCGGGATAGGACCCTGAAGAGCGCTCTGTTCTTTTTGAACCAGACCAAGGGTCGAGCAAACCCCTTGGCCCAGCACCCCCAGAGGTATCGTTTCACTTGGAGGACTTTGTGACCACGACATTTTTAACGTCCCCCAGCCACCATTAATCAAGACGGTGGATCTTTGATCGGCTGGGATCGAACCCGGGTCCCTCCGAACACGAGTCCGACGCCTTACCGATCGGGCTACCACGGCCCACACAGACAGACACACACACACACACACAGACAGACATTTTCCAAAAATGGTCGAAATGGACTCAGCGCACCTCAAAACGTGCAAATCCGTCAAAATTCGACATTCGAAAATTTTTACGAAACCAATACTTTCTTCTATATAATAGATATAGAAGAAAGTAAAAAAGGCATAACATAAGGGGTAAAGAAGACAAAAAATAAATTTATCTTAAAAATAATTGCAATGTGATGTGTACAAACACAGTGACGATAAAAAGTGATTTGTATTTGAGGTTCTCAATCATATAAAATCTATAAAGAAGTGATACGTACAAAAACACCCAGTTAAAAAAAATATTGGATGAAGTACACCGGGGTAAGAAATGTTAAGAAAAACATAATTTACAAACAAAAAGAAAAATTCTCGAGACCCTCTCGGAAAATCCGCCCCGCAGATAATTGAGAGTTCACTGTATCACAAGTTCAAAAATATCCTTCACAAAACTCGTGATTTTAAAAACAGACTAATGTCAAACACAATTTAGTAAAGCAGTGAGCAACCGACCCTAAGCAAGGGCTAAGGCAGGAACATGCAATACATCACCAACTCAGTCATTTCGATCCATGGACTGCAATTTCGGGCTTATTATGCCCTCATCAGCATGGAATAGGAAAGTGAACGAGTTGGAGGCAAAAATCCTCTTATAGAGCAAAGTGAGCCGAAAAAAACTGGTAGATACCCGAGCTCTGCCTTAAAATTTACAAGTTGTACTGTTCCCATGTGCAGTCGCTCGCTGGTATTCTAATTTCACATTAGCTACCAGTTTTTTTCGTCTCTCTTTGCTATATAAGAGGATTTTTGCCTCCAGCTCGTTTAATTCCCATTCCATGCTGATGAGGGCATAATAAGCCCGAAACTGCAGTCCATGGGTCGAAATAACCGAGTTGGCGCAGGGTTGCCACAGGCTACTTAAATGCTACTTTTTGCTGCTTTTTTTGGTTCTAGGCGACTTTGGAGACTTTTTTTGAGCACAAACAGGCTAAAAAGCAACTTATTTTCACTGGAGCTACTTTTTTTGGAGACTTCTTTTTTTTCCATAGCAAGTTTTCATTCGAAAATCTTGATTTTTTTTCACCCCATTTGATTTTATTTATTAATTTGAAACCCATTATTTTTTATCCTTATTTCTTTGGCACCTAAAAAAAATCTCCTTTGCCTTTTATTATGGACAGATCACTATTATTTTTTTAAATAGCAATCAGGGAGGGCTTAGAACCTCTTCACTACTTTAGCTTTTGTGTAAAAAGTTATTTGCTTAATAGCCATAGCTACTGAGGAAGGGGGTGGATCTATTTGATATATATTGGGGAAAAGTGGGCTCAAAGCTTAGTAGATTGAAAGAACTGACTTATTTAAGACTTTCCTATAACTGAATTTTAATAATAAACAGCTGATTAAGTAAAAATTTATATTTAGGAACTTACATACCTCAAGCACGAGCTTCGCTCAAAATTTTACACTGTTAGAGATTTCAATAATTGTGCATATCTTGTAATTTCAATTATTTTAGAAAGTGACAGCTATTGTAACATAAGCTAACTGAAGCATATTATATCCATAGTTCTTTTTTTTTTCACCCTTGACTTTTATTTTTTATCGATTGTAATTACTTTTTTGGTGGGAAGTGTACTAAATATTAAGCAAATGAGCTTTTAATTGTTAAATTTTTTACTTGCAATAAGTATTTTTTCACTTAAAACCTTAATCAGCTTCTTTTTTATTTTATTTGATTAATTTTTTAAGGGGTAGTTTTTGCATAAGCTTCCAGTTGAACAGTTGACATATGTGAAAGTTGAAGTAACTCATTGATTCATATTTCTAGAATTTATGAATAAATAGAGGAAAATTGTACAAAGTGATATAAATCAGAGGTGGATTGTTTAAAGTTTTTATTTATTTTAAAGAGCTTATTTATGTGCAATTTTCAAGTTTGTGTGATCTTCTACCTTGCAAAAAATGAGAATCCTTTTGCACAATTTTTGGGAGTTTTTTTTTTTTTTTTTTTTTTTTGAGTATGTATCAAAATTTTGTTAAAAGACAAGTAAATTTATTCTCATTTTTACTGAAACTTTCATTTAAAAATTAAAAAAAACAAACTCTGCAATCATTTTAAGCATGATTATTCACTTTTCACAAAAAGTACTGAATCGCTGATTTTTTTTCAAAGAACAAAGTACTAGTTCACATTATGATTAAGAGCTCTTATTTCTCCACTTCAGACTTCCATTACAAGTCCTTCCTCACACCATCTCATGTTGCAGAACCAATATGTGAAGTTAGGGCCCTATTAAAGGGGTGGGTTTTTAGGGTTCAAACTGTTGAGCCACAATACTAAACCCTCCGTACTTGCAAATGGAAGTAAAGTGAATCGTACCATTGGATCAAGCAGATGACGTCATAACCACTGTATAAAATGTTGCACGTGTAGTTCACCTTGCAGCTCGGCCGTTGGTAGCCGCTTGTACTTTTTAACCGACTTCAACAAAGGAGGAGGTTATACAATTCGTCGGAGAAATTTTTTTTTTTCGGTATGTTCCAAGATTACTCGAAGACGCCTGGACCGATTTCAAAAATTCTTTTTTTGTTAGAAAGGTCTTTCTTTCCGATTGGTCCCATCCTCTCGTGGTCCGGGTTCGATAACGGGAACCTGCAGAAATCTTTCGAAAAAGAAATTGGGATCACAGTAATCGTAATAATGACCATTTTGAACGCCAGGCTTCTCTGGATTGCATAATGAAACTCCTTTCTATGGTCTTTTTGAAAATTTTAAACCGAGTATCTTTCTATGTCCTGCTTTTTTCTCCTGAACTCCAACGAACTAAAAGTCGTACCAGGTGCTGATTGATTCGTAATATTTCAGGTTTTGTTAGTCTTAATTTACATAAGGTTTGATAAAGGAATTCTGAAGAAAATGAGGAAAATCTCCAAATTTTTGCTCAAATTTAAAGCGATTTGTCCTAAATGATTAAATATGAAATTCATTGTTACAGAACGTGATTAATATGAAAGTTATTATAATGATCATGAAAATTGTGAATGAAGGCTTAACTGAATCAAACATAAAACTCATTAGCGGGCCACCTATGTAATACGTTGTGAAATTTTATGAACTGCGAGAATCTAGTGTTGTTTTGAAACATAAATTAGTTGAAAAGCCGTTAATATTTAGCCTTTAATTAAACTAGTACACAAATTAATACCAGAGAATAACAAGGATTATTTTTTAGTGTCAATCGTTTAAAATTTTAGACGCGTTGATACTTTCTTTTTTTTTCTTACATAGTTTATTTTATGAAGCATTTACTTAAGAAAATTAGGTGAAGTTTTGCAATGGAAACATTACCTTATTTCATATGTACATTTACACTAAAAAGATTAAAATAAAAATATTTTTGAAAAAAAAATTGAACCGACTTCGGAACTTCACTCAGAAAATGCTCTAAAAAGTAAAAAATAATTTTATTCTTTGAACTCCATCGATGCTACATTTAAACATAAGTTTTGAAGTCGGCGCAAAAACTATAGGTAAAATGATGTTTACTATATTTTGCCAACATTTTCAGAGAAATCATTTAAAATTGAGAGCTGAATATTTGTATATGTATTTTTCAATGAATGCGAATAAAGAACCTGGATTCATTTAAATTTATATTTATAGTTTCGAATGATTCTAATGATTCTATTTGGCTTTTTTTGCGCCGACTTCAAAACTTATGTTTAAATGTAGCATCGATGGAGTTCAAAGAATAAAATTATTTTTTACTTTTTAGAGCATTTTCTGAGTGAAGTTCCGAAGTCGGTTCAATTTTTTTTTCAAAAATATTTTTTAGTCATGTAGTCTTGTTTTATCTTGTGTTTTAACCTCGTTTATGTTTTTACCATTTACGTGTTCTTAATAAATATGCATATAGCATTCACCATCCTAGTCCACTGCCTCTGCTTCTTACACTTGGATACACGACACAAACCCCTTCCGAAATTTTTCAAAATTATTAAAAGCATGCTTTTTATAGTTTCTCTCTGAAAAAATTGTTATTGCTGTTTTGTTTTAATTTTCTTATTTACTTTGAAACTGCAATTAAAAAACGAAATTATCATTATTGAATAATTGTACAAATTAAGTGTTTTTTCTGCAATAATTATTTTTATTGTAGGTATTGGAAACATACCTGAACAGTAAACATTTTCCTGCAAATTTTTAATATCACTAAAAGAACTCCAAAATTCTTCAAATTTGTAATTACTAAACTCTATTTTTAAAACATAAGTGTCTGTGAAATAGAAATTTTAAAAGTACTCCTTCGATGCGCATATATGAATGTCCAGATTTTGTTTTCTTCATTGAAAATATAAGGTTTTTTTTTTTTTTCATTTTTCATATTAATACCATTTTAACCTCTACTGTAACAAAAATTAACTGAATATAGAACATGAAATTAAATTTTATTGACTTTATAGATTTCACGAGAAATAGGTTTGGTAAAACCCTCCCCGAGACTAAGTTCTGGTTACGGCCCTGTGTGGAGCATTACATTATAGTCATCCAGATTGCGAATCATATCAACACATAAAGTGCTGATATCAGTTTGCCGACAGAGTGAAATAAAAAAAGTAGCTAAGGTTAGGGAAGAAAATTAAAAAATGTTCACACAAAAGAAAGTGAGCAAAAAAAAAAAAAAAAAAAAAATTAAAAGTTGAACTGAAAAGGGTAGTCAAGAAATCAAAGGAAAACATCAAATTAGTATCAAGTTTCTGGCATAAGTACTGCTGTACTTTCAAGGTCCTAGTTAATGTTTAACTAGTTCTTGCAACAAAAGACCATGTACTTTTTACACTAGGGTCATTCCATGTGAAATCAACAAGCCTCAAAACTTGACCATCACCAATTTCAAAAAAAATTATAGGGTTGATTACCTCTATAAAGTGATACAAAAAACTGATTTTTAAATTTTTTTCCAGCTGTTACGCAAAAAATGGAAAAAAGTGAAATTTGAACATACAAAGATTCACTTTTCTCAGCTAGTATTGCAGCTAGAGTCTTTTGTTATATGTCATTGTAAAGCTCTTTAAACAAGCTTTCAAATGATATATAATTTGACAAGGTTTCGTGATGTTAATATTTCAAGGTCACCAAAAGCATTATTTGACCTTGAATATTTCAACAAGTGCAGTTTTAAAAAAGCTGAAAAAAATATATATATTACTTCCTAATGTAGTGTATATGTGGTAAAATTTGCAGCATGGGACAGCAATGAAATCTGGATGAAAAATGGAATCGACTTTTTACACTCTTACCACTTTATTGCAATGTCTATGGCTCCTGAGGATATATAATACAGAAATATTGCAAACTGCGAAATGTTATTTGCAAGTGACGGTTGGCTTATTCCACGTCTTGTTTTGAGAGATTATAAATCATTCCTTTTCCGTTTCTACTAGGATCTTGACAACATTTTCAAAGTCTGGATAGTAGATAGAATTTGAGGGTCCATGAGGCTGCAACAGCTTGATTTTCTTCATCTGTTTCTAAGACGCACCTTAGCCACCAATATCCATTATACCTGCAGATCAAGAATCCAACCATTTCTGGGCAATCAAGATCGCCTTTAACAGTTCGTTCGGTCCTTATAGTGTTGAAAATGAATATGCAGTCACTTGCATCTGATTCCTGTTTAATGGCATTACACAATGAAGACTCTGAGTGCCTGGTGTTGTTCTTGCCATCATTTTTCTGGATTTCAAAGCCTCTGCTTCCTGTTTATAATGTTCAATTGTGCAATATTGAAAATGAATTGATTTGATATGGAAGAAGAGGCTTTGAAATCCAGAAAAATGATGGCAAGAACAACACCAGGCACTCAGTCTTCATTGTGTAATGCCATTAAACAGGAATCAGATGCAAGTGAATGCATATTCATTTTCAACACTATAAGGATCGAACGTACTACAACTGTCAAAGGCGATCTTGATTGCCCAGAAATGGTTGGATTCTTGATCTGCAGGTATAATGGATATTGGTGGCTAAGGTGCGTCTTAGACACAGATGAAGAAAATGAAGCTGTTGCAACCTCATGGACCCTCAAATTCTATCCAGTGGCGGGTCCAGAGGAGGGGCTGTGGGGGCCATGGCCCCCTCCGAGAGCGGAGAGAAATTTTCAAAAATGAAAACTAGGTCTTGCATATTTAAAATTCTATTAACTGTACCGCTATTTTTTACATAGAAGCAAATTTAGTTTTTTTTTAAATATTTTCAGCCTTTTGAAACAATTCTTCAGACAGTAACATCTCTAGCTGAAACAGGAAAAAGAACGATTTTCTAATTTGGTGGAATTTTTTTTCTTTTTAAGTATTTGTTTTTTCCTTGTTTAATTTTTTTTAATATAAGTAAATTTCATGTTTTGATGAAAGTTATACAATCTGGCTTTTCCAACTCTTAATTAAACACGAATTTTATTTTATTTTTTGTTAAAGTATTTACCATAACTTGTTTGGTATTTTTTCAGTCATACATCAACTGGTACTTATGAACAATGCTCACTAAATTTTAGACATGGATTAATGTTGGCTAATATTTACTGTGATTGTCTTGTAGTTTTATTTTGCTTCAAAATTGCAAATGAAAGTAAATTTACATGTTTGTATGTTAGGAAATCTAGATTTTAACCGCATTCTTTTGTTTATAACTAATGTATGAAATTTCATAGTTAACTATTGAAGAAGTTTTTGCCAAAGCGCTTGTTTTATAAACCAATCCCTCCCCCCTTCTTCCCTCTTTTTACATACACAGAGGATGGCCCCCTCCGAGAGCTTGTTCTGGACCCGCCCCTGATTCTATCTACTACCCACACTTTGAAAATGTTGTCAATGTGCCCATAAGTGCTATTATTTCGAAAGTAGACCCTAGTAGAAACGGAAAAGGAATGATTTATAACCTCTCAAAACAAGACGTGGAATAAGCCAACCGTCACTTGTAAATAACATTTTGCAGTTTGCAATATTACTGTATTATATATCCTCAGGAGCCATAGGCATTGCAGTAAAGTGGTAAGAGTGTAAAAAGTCGATTCCATTTTTCATCCAGATCCCATTGCTGTCCCATTCTGCAAATTTTACCACATATACACTACATTAGGAAGTAATATATATATTTTTTTCAGATTTTTTAAAAATGCACTTTTTGAAATATTCAAGGTCAAATAATGCTTTTGGTGACCTTAAAATATTAACATCACGAAACCTTGTCAAATTATATATCATTTGAAAGCTTGTTTAAAGAGCTTTACAATGACATATAACAAAAGACTCTAGCTGCAATACAAGCTGAGAAAAGTGAATCTTTGTATGTTCAAAATTTCACTTTTTTTCCATTTTTTGCGTTTTTTAAGCGGTTTCACACAAAAAACTAACAGCTGAAAAAATTTTTAAAAATCAGTTTTTTGTATCACTTTATAGAGGTAATCAACCCTATAATTTTTTTTTCAAATTGGTGATGGTCAAGTTTTGAGGCTTGTTGATTTCACATGGAATGACCCAATAATGTTGCTTTACTGTATCCTCGGTAACAGCTACTGGCAGTATTTTATTTATAATTTGTTTTATTTATATTGATTTTTCATTTTATTCTCAATAAATAGTTCAATAGAATTAACTGTAGTCATGGGGGGAGGGGGCACTCCTTTTTTTAATAAGTTTTGGCAAAAGTTTTTTTTTTTGCAATTGCTCATTCAGTTTGAATTACTCAGCAAAACACATGTAGACTTTTTATAAATGTTAAATTTTCAGCTGTACTACTTATTTCTTACTTCATTTATCTGATCATGAATACTGTTCTCTTGAAACTTTTTTAATTTTGGGGACTACTTTTTTTGCAACTTTTTTAATTTTGGGACTACTTTTTTGCAACTTTTTTATAGGTTTTTGGCTACTTTTGCTACTTTTTTAATGAATTTTTCCTGTGGCAACCCTGTATGGCTTTGTATTACAATTTAGTAAATTATATATTTGTTATTTTTAATTTTAGTAATTCACTTTATTTCTCCTTGATAGATGGTTATTTCTTACTTTCATATTAGTTTTTAGACAATGTGTTTTCATAATGGTCTCACGACGAAGATAAGTTTATTTTTAACAAGCGGAAACAAAAATGTCAGTTCCAAAGTGAATGCAAAGTGCAATCCTATGGGTTTCTCTGGTAATACATATGAATTTTTAAAATATCAATGAAATGCCCCTGCCATAAAATCAGCCCCCCCCCCCCCCTCTTCCCGAAAGGAAACTTTTTGGAATGAAAAGCTGTAGGCTTTTTTTGACTCTTTTTTTCTTGTGTTTCATAATTTTTATTCTTACTTGAAAGTCTTTTGATTAATTTTGCTCCTGAGTTAGAAGTTAGTGAGTTTTTTCTATCCTGATTGTTTAAAAAAAAAAATGTTTTATTTCTTATTTTGTATAAAAGGGAATTTACGGGATTTTACATTGATAATTTTTTGGAAATATGCCGTAAAATTTTAATTTTGCTGCTTCTAGCCCTATAATGTAATCTCTCATACCTCAAAATTCATTTTCAGATTCATATTAAAGAAGTGTTTCAAAAAAGTATGTAAGGCTCTTTTGGTAAAAGTCAGAAAAAAGGATAATCGTTTTCTGCTTTTTGATTTCTTAACAAATTGCTTTTGGTCACCTTTTAGTTACTTTTATGTCACCTTTTAGTCACCTTCATTTTAAAATTTGTCACCTTTCTCAAAGACTATCAACACTGCTCGGCCTAGCTGTATCAGAAAATTAAAGATTTACGTATTAACTTTACTGCAGCTACAGATTTGGCGGTTAAAACTAATTTCGCATTGTATTAGGAGGGATTTTTCGGCGGTTTTATATAACTTGTACTACTTGTGCAAATAACCGCCATAATAAACCCCAAGTCTGTTTTTATCGCCAAATCTGTAGCTGGTAACGGAGTTAATATGTAATTTTTTTTTGAAGTTGATTTCAGTTATTCGTTTTATTATTTTAAACCACCTGAAACAAAAACTTGTTTGAAACAAAGTAAATGTGGCTTATTTAAAACAAAGTAAATGTGGCAGAAGCACTGACATTTTTGAGGCTGAAATAATTTTATTTCAAGTACAGAATAGACATCTTTGCATGTAAAAATTTGAAATGTCTTATGTCTTGCACAAATGTTAAATGAAATTAAAAATTGTAGCATCATTTATGTTGATATTCTGATTTTCACATTACATTGTGATTGTTACTTTGTAAATGCCTAATATTTTAAATAAATACATCAATAAATATATAATATAATCAGCTATAAATGTTTTGTTCAATTTAATTTCTGTTTCATCAAAATCAAAATTGAAGAGAAATTCAGATTATGCGTTTGATTAAAAAAAAAAATTTTCATAAAAATAGTATTTCCATAAAAACAAGAACTTTAAATGCATTACCTACAGTCAAATGAACAGGGGCGCACCCAGAATTTAACTTAAAGGGGGGCTAATTTCAGACAACAAGCACCCCTATCCCTTTTAAGTCCAGAGGCCATTGGATCAAATTTTTAAAATCTCGAGAATACTCTGAACTTTAATAGATTACCAATTCTTTTTATTTATTTCTTCTGGAATAATAGTGAAAAGCTTTTTAGGTTTGTTTTGATATGGAAAGCAGCATCATTAAAAATCGAAAAAATTGGGGTAATAATCTCCGGAAAAAAATAACTAATAAATTTCATTAAAAAAAAAAACTTTTTAAGGTGTCAATTTGAAACACACAGTGCCTCTTTGATTGGGAGCTCTCTTGCTTCTGTAAAATTTTATGTGATTTTTTTACTTATTAATCAAATTATATTTATGTAAGAAAATAAATGGTTAATACTATACGCTTTTCCAACCTTACTGAAGACGAGTAGCCGATTAATGCGCTAATAATACTTCACTCATTACTTAAAATGTTAGACCACTAAATATATCAGGCTTATAAATCAGAAGAATAGCGTTTTGAAACGAATCAAGACCAGACATAAATTGGAATATTTAAAAAATATACTGATAGGGGTTTTTCAGAATTTGAGGCCATAAAAATGTACTATTTTTGCAATTGTTAGGGGGTGAGGTTTAGGTATGTTTCTTTATTATGTTCGAAAAACGTAGTTTAAGACAACGTTGGTTAAGCCTTGGAAGAGCACTAGTCGGGGGCTCTCCCATTGTAAATATTCGAAATTGATGTTCAAAAAACACCATTGTAGGGCCTCTTTGAAGATGTTAGGGGAATAAATGGTGGTTTTGGAACTTTTCACTAGCAATTTTTTGATGTTGAAATTCCAGAAACAAAATGTATAACTATCTGAGATAATCTTAGGAAGAATGGGGTTTGGTCGCTCTCAACCGGCATTTTCTCAAAATTGATGTCTAAACAACGCAATAGCATCTTTAATGATGTTAGAGAAAAGTATAATGTTCGGTTTTCTCCTCTGAATGTTTTTTGCCAAAATTAAAGATCTCGAAACTCAACTTTAAACGATTTTCTTGACCTTCCCTCGAACATTTTTTTGAAATTAAAGTCCATTTACCGGTAGCCTTAGCGATAGGATTCATGTACTATGCACCAGCAGTTTTTCGTAATTTAAGCTCCAAAAACGAAATTTAAGATGACCTTTAACATTATTTGGTGTGGGGGAAGGCTTCTTTTTAAGTTTTTGAAATTAACTTTTCAAAAACAAAACTGTAGGCCATAATCGATAATAGGGCTTGTTTTTCTCCTCTGGAAATTTTTGGAAACTCATGTTCCAAAAACCAAATATTAGACGATGTTCAATGAGGAGATTCAGACTTTCTATCGGTATTTTTTAAAACTTTAAGCTCTACAACTGTAATTCTTTTCTAACTTAAACGCCGAAAAAAAGAGAGGGATTAGGTTCGGATATCCTTCCATTTTCTTTGCTACTTTTTTTTTAAATATTTTTATTTCAAATCACAAAATGGAGAAAATAGAAAAAGATTTTTCAGTTAATTATTTTGGTTTTCTATACTAAAGTTTTTAATTTCCTTCCAGTGCCTTCATTGATTAGAAGTAGAGAAGTTTGTGGCTTTAGAAAAAATTTTTTCTTTTAATTAATTTGTTTATCTTGCAAAGATACCCATAAACCCTTCGGTCACTTTTTCCTGTTTATTTTTTTTCTCTTTCTTACTTCCGTTTATTTTAATACCATTTTATATTCTTTATAATCTGTTTTAACTTTTCATCTGTTTTCTTGTTTCTCGAGCATGTTTCTCAGAAACTCAGTGGCGGGCTAATCATGTCGCAATCCCCCCCCCCCCCCCCCCGCCATAAGGGTTTTTTATGAAATAGATTCAAAAAAAGCACATGAAAAATGTTTTATATAATTCGGTTTTTGACAGAAAGGAGCTTTAAAACTTTCATTATGAAGATCCTTCAATCCTGTAATTCGCCTCTGCGAAATATCATGATTTTCCATAACAAATCCTCGAAATTAAAATTAGTTTGATTTTGATGATCAGACGCTCTGTGATTTGAAGCCCCCTGCTTTGCTGAGGCCCCATTCTCGTGCCTCATGTGCAAGTACATGTACAATGAAAGATTTCATTGAAAACAATGCCTTGGTTTCTTGGAAATTGTAGAAGAGGGGAAGCGGTCTTTTATTAGTAAGCATTTACCCACTCTCCCCTAGACTTTAAGAAAGACAACTTGTGCGTATTTGTTATTTCATTGGATTCAAAGCGTAGTATGTATTGAGTTATTAATAACTTGGAATCTTTTCTGACACCGCAGAAAATTTTTAAATGTCGTTGATGCTTAAATATTTCAAGTCCAGTTTGTCATAGGGGGAGCTTAAGCCCCCAAAGCCCCTCCTGGGTGCGCGCCTGCAAATGAAAGAAACAAATACACAGAAAGCAAAGAAGTTATGTGAACTCTATTAACTTCAGGCTGTAAAAATAGATTTAAAATAAAACTCAGATTTTATTATTATTATTACTAGGTGACCCGTGCGGAATTCCGCAAAAAAAAAAAAAAAAAAAACTTAAAATTTAATACGACAATTTTTATTGGCTTCATTTGCACAACATCGCCATCTACTGCCGTCGTTCTGACAACTTTTCAAAGAGATCAAAGACACGTTCACTTTTACAACTACTACAAAAGTGATACCCTGTATTAAAATCAAATACCCAAGGCTACTACTAAACTAAATACTAACGTTATCGCAAAACTACCATAGTATTTTGAAACAATAAAAGTTACAATTAAGGTTTACCGAGCTAAGCCTTGGCTTGAAATGTCGCATTTAAAATTGATTTGAACAACAATGGTAAAACGATTTTAACCGTTGAGCAAAAAATTTAACTTTTTCAAACTTCAATCGCTTATAAGTCGCTTAAACGTGGATTTTCGAGATTCTCGTTACGCGGCGCTAGCGGAGAAACGTTCTAAAGAACGCTTTTTTTTTTAATCTTTCGAATGAAATCAAAATGGAGACGATACGACAATTATTTCGCTAGATAGAGTCAATTTTGTGCCCAAAAATTGAAGTTCGAGTAAAAAACGAACCGACACTTTTTAGAGGGTGGGTCTAATTTTCGTCAATAGCCCGCGGGATAAGCTTCAAAATCATAAATTTTCTTGCAATTCGATAAAGAAATGAGCGAGTTTCGACCGGGTATAGGATTCGGCTTAGAGAAATAATATATGGAGATTGTTATTATTATTTTTAAAAAAGACTTCAGAAACTTCAATGATCCAGATAAATTTTTAGAATAAAAAATCATTTTTGCAATGTTTGAAGCTTTCTCTTTTTAGTTGGTTGGCACTTGGTAAATGAACAATCATTTTTTTACTGTAATTTTTCCATGAGGAATTTGTTGAACTCCCAATTATTGTTTTTAAGGCGTATTCAGAACAATGTTCTGTGTTGCTGCAGTCAACATCCAAAAAATGTTCTTTCATAAGAAGTATGCTTAAGGTAATTTCTGTAACTATTTCACGCTGCTTAGTAGATTTTAGGAACATTTCTGCCTGGGGCCAAGAAATTAACTTTTGCACGATTATATAATTTTGTAAAATGACATGTGTTACATCAGAAGGACAATTCAAACCGATTCTATCCAAATTCTTAATGAGCTTCTTTGCTTCATCAATGTTTAAACTTTCTTCTGTCGCAAGGGAATTCTTAAAAACTCGCATTTTTTTTTTTCTTCAAATAAATGTGACAGCAATCTCCTGCTAAATAAATCAGTACAGGTGTTATATCTTTAGCGTTTATAATATCATCATTTGAGATAGAAATTTTGGATGAAAAATAGTCTAAATCTAAATTAATATTATTATAAGAACTGTCAGGGTTGATGCTTAAATCATTGATACTAATTTTTCCATGTAAGCTTGTAGTTATTGAGAGATACATCATATAATGGATGCGTAACTTTGTTTCTGATTCAAATATTTGCCTTATTGATGGTACTGGGATCTCGACAGCTGCCTATATTTACCAAACATAATAAATTTACTTACTCGAGAATGTGTTGTAGGAGAAAAATCATCTGTTTTAATGACATGAATCCAGCGGCTCTTTCTTAAGGTATCATCTTTCGGGAATGC
This sequence comes from Uloborus plumipes, assembly GCA_038373865.1. NCBI lineage: Eukaryota > Metazoa > Arthropoda > Arachnida > Araneae > Uloboridae > Uloborus > Uloborus plumipes. The sequence continues at coordinate 33,564 of JAXGGA010009285.1, forward strand.
AAACGTGCGGACCTTTAGACCATTCTTGTAATTTCCTTCGCATAAAGGTACGGTACGACATACTTTTGAGACATGTTTAGTGAGATTTTTTTCATTTCATCAATATGGATAACGGAAAACGACACATAAAAGTTAAAAAGTTCATTCGAAGCACCAAAAATGATAGTTTTCACAAAGAACACACCAATGATTGTTACACGATGCAAAATATCCGCTCTCCATGCCTCAATCGCTCAGTGGTCAGCTGGGCATCCGAAGAAGTCGGACGACTCGTGATGACTCGTACCACCCACGTGACACCCGCTACTCCGGCCTTCTCTCTAGTGCGGTAATGGCCCGGGCCCCTCCCAAATTGAGAAAAAAATATGTCAAGCGTCGCGGTTCGGATCTTGTTCACAAATAATTTCCGAGTTTTTACCTATTAAATTTTTTTTAATGTGTTTTAATTACAATCTATACTCTCGTCCCGGACCCTGGCAGGCAAGGATGAGAGATCGGCCAGACCCCCAATTTTTAATTTTTTCACGTATGGTGGTATGAAACAAAATGGATGCTTTCCAGCATGTGAGGTTCAAGGTCAATTTAACACATTAACGCCGGCACATATCACCACACTAGATTGTGCTATTAGACGCTGAAAATTAAAGTAATACAAATTTAACATATTTTCATTGAAAAACATTATTTTTGATTACAATTATAATTATTGTCTTGTGATGTAATTTTAGTGCCGCCTCGCAGAAAAACAAATTAAAATCGGCCATGGTGTTACTAGAGGCGGATCAAGTAAAGTGGGGGCCCCCCTCCACACCACTCTAAAAAAGGTGGCAGTAAAAATCCCCCCCCCCCCACACACACACCGAGAAAAAAAACCCAGTACAGTTTACCAATATTTTTTTTGCATACCTCATATAAATTTTCGTCTAGATTTAATTGCAGCAAAATCATTAATTATGTTTTCCGTGTCGACGCGGTTCAACAGTTCCTGTTCAATATACAGTATAGCTAAGTTGTTAAGCCTCTCTTCTCCCATTTAACTAAGAAAATAATTTTTTACTCTTTTTAAAACAGAAAACGATCTTTCACCTGATGCATTTGACATAGGTGTTGTCAAAAATATTTTCAAAAGTGTCTCCATATTCGGAAATGTGCAAGACATCCCTCTAGGAGCATGATAAATATTATGACACGAGAGACTTAAATTGTCTGAATTTTCAGATGTTCTTTTGAATGAGTGCTCATTTTCATTCAGAAACATAACAAAATGATCAAATTCATCTTCTAAAGTGCAAGCATCAATGTCATTGCTATACATGTTCTTTAGACGTTTAAGTGATTCTTTTCTTTTTTCTAGTGATGTGTTTCTCTCAAAGAAGATTTGAAATGGTTCAAGCACAACATCATATTTTTCAGCTCTTAGTGATAGCTGTGCTTTTGTACTGTCACATATGACAAGAAAATAATTCACTTTGAAATGGTTTCTTTTAGAAAACTCTTGACTATATTTATTAGTCTGGTAACGGCTATAAAAGAAAAAAAAAAACAAACAAACGGTAGTTTAGTTGGTTGGTAAAAGCTATAGCCATTGTATTGGAGCTTTAGAATCCAGTCGAACTTTGGGGCCCTATAGCATAATATCCTAATTTAAAACAACGGTAAACGAAATTGGGAGCCTGAAAGCAGGTCCAGATAGGCCTATCGATATAAATTCCAGTCGAGCGGTGATCATCGTCTTTTAAAATACTTATGAAACAAATTTGGGGCCCCTAGGTTGGACCTTATTAGCCTATTGGTATATATTAGTCCCCGGCTGGAAAAAAGCTCGTTCGTTTAGCTACAGGTTGCAGTTATATCTAAAACCAGTGCATTCGGATTTTAGATTCTAGGAGAATTTTGGGGCCCCATGCCGCATCACGGGTCGACGGGGCCCCACGCGGCCGCTTATTCTGCGTACCGTTAGACCTACCTCTGGGTGTTACTGTGTTAAACTCTTTTCTGTCTCATTGAAGATTTGATCTGCCTTTTTATTTCAAAATTGATGCTTTGCATTGCCAGATTTATGGCGCATTTCGCGGCCAGTGTCCCAGGTGGAAACTTCTGATCATGACCCCTTGGAAAAGACCAAAGGGATCCTAAAATTAATCTTCTTCAGAAATTTAGTCATGGAAAATTTCCAAGTAAGAGTATCTAATCCCCACTCTCCACCCCAACGTCATCAAAGATAACTAAAAATTGCATTTTTACAACTTCAATTTCGGAAAATTTCTGGAGTGGAGCTCCGTGCCCACCTCTTCTGCACTAATTTGGTCAAAAGCCTAAAACAAATTTTAGGGATAAAAATTCAGACAATTTCGGGTAGAGATCTCTCCCATCTCGTCACTTGTTTCTAACGCCTTCAAAGATAATTTTTAAATGTCCTTTTAGACAGAGAGCTCCCTTGTTTTTCAACCCTACCATTGTCTGAGATGGTTTAACCCATTTATGCCCAAGTTTTTTTAAAAAATTTTTTCAATTTTTATCTGCTTAAAACTTTTACTTGGAATGGTTTACATACATTTTAGTCTTAAAATAGTTCGCCATTGCCATATTTATTAAGTTATTTAACGTAATGTTTATGGGATATTTTGCAGATATGTGAGCAAAATACTTTTATGTATTATTTTACTCTGACCACCTACTGCAACATACTCCCATAACAAACCAAAGTAATTTCATTCAAATATACTGTGTGTGCGTGTTTCTTTTTTCAAAAACAGTTGTCAAATTTTTACTTACGTTATGAAGAAACAGGAAAAGGTTCAATAATTTTTATCTCTTTGGGACCCCCCCCCCCACACTAAAATCTGCTATTGACTGAAATCAAGTAGCAAAATGTTTTCCAATATCAAGCTCGGGGACGGATACAAAGAAGGGGCAATCGTCCCTCCCTTGGAGGACTGACCACCAGTAAATTTTCAATATTGAAGCTGAAAAAAGGTGTTTTCAGACTATTGTTGGTGCTAGCAGAAGAGAGGTTTTGGGCTTTCTTCAGGATATGTTTCGTAGATGAAGTTCAAAACATATGAGGCCAACATTTGTACACCAAGATGTGTAGTGAAGGATACGTAATGTGGCGTGTTCGTAATTTCAGTTAATTAATCGATACACAAACTAAAACTTGTGAATTAAATTGATTCTATTTATACTCTTGGCTAATGAACTTATGTACAAACTATGTACAGTCGTGGAGGAAAGATGTTCAGTATCAAAAAGTTCTGCTGCCTCAAACAGAGGACTTCGTTGGTTGATAAAACGTTCGGCCCCAGCCCTGGGCGCCTCTGGAACAAAGTTCCTAATTTTCGTATGCATTTGAAACGCCTGTACCGAGCCCGGAGAATATCACCACCTTCATCGACAGAGTCATGAACTCGCCTCCCTGATGGTGAGCGGGGCGCTCTCCTCGAAATTTTGCAAGGACGTGCTCCTGCAAACATTATTCATTTTTTGATTGGATCGCCTAGTGTCACGACGGTTGACGCAAAAATTAGACACCCGGTAAATTGGCTGGACACAAGTCTCCATCAAGTCTGTTCGTCCCACAAGCGATCAGCACTTGAAACGAAACACGAGCCTTTTCGGCGCACCGCACCATAGACCCACAAAGGTCCTAGGAATGTCCCCCAACGGTTAGGGCTCAGACAGTTCGGCGTCTGATGCCAATCACAGCTACCAGCGAAGGTCATCTGTACTGACAGGAGCACAGGACTCGCTACAGTAATAAAATTGATCGTCCCTCCCCTGGAACATTTCTGGATCTGCCCTTTTGATCAAGATCTTGTGGCAACTACAAGCAAAAAGCAGTTGAAGTTACCTTATTTGGTTCTCAAAAGCTAGGCCCCATTTAGGAGGTAAAATCTCCCTCGACTTTGAAATGTTAATGTTTTTAGATAGAAGTGAGTGTGGTTTTTGTTGTTTTTCAATAAAATATGCAATAAGTATACAATACACCCCCACGGAAAATTTCCAAATGATGGACCTGTGCAAAACATTTAACCCATTTATGCCCAAGTTTTTTTAACAATTTTTTTCAATTTTCACCTGCTTAAAACTCTTACTTAGAATGTTTTAAATACATTTTAGGCCTCAAATAGATACTGCTGCCATATTTATTAAGTTATTCAATGTCCGGTTTATGGGACACTGGGCATATATATGAGCAAATGAGCATAATTATGCAAAAATGATATAATCATTTTTGCAAACTATCATTACGGAAGACTTTTGTGATCTATTTTAAGCAAATCATTTTAAAATAATTTAATTTTAAGAATAATTAGTTCGCAAAAAACATCATCTTTCTGCGACTACCCATGCTGTATCGTTGTTTGACTCATTTACCTAAAAATAACTGCCAATAAATAAACTCTAATGTCCAGCTAGTAGCTTCATGTGGTTCTCTCAAGAAGAAGGAGTATTCTACTTGTGAAAAACAGCTTTAGTAAAAGGATAGACGTATTACAGGTCTTTGTCTGCAGTGACTAACAAGCGTCTCATTTTAGGCTACTTGGTATAAATGAGTTAAACTGGCAATGCAACAGTCAAGTGCACTTTTTGAAACATTGCTTAAGAATATCCCGTTTAATCTAATGAAATTTCTACGTACCAAATGGTTGTAATTTGTCATTTTCAACTTGGAAAATGGAATATACCGCTCATTGGAACAATTGTTCATAGCTAATTGGCTATTCCACAAAACAGGCTTTACTGTAATGGCTTCTATGTCAGCTTGGCACTGAGTCTTTAAAATATGTCATCTCTGTTCACATAATATCTTTGAATTTTCACTGCCACATTTACTCTTCGGCAATTCCATTTTGGTCGGAACCGATATGTTTCATATCTTACTGTTTGTTTGATCCTGAATCCTTTATTTTTGAAGTTCTTTCGATTTTATCTTACTTCTATTGGAAACTGTCAGTCTGTTTAGCACAAAAAATAAATAAATAAATAAATAAAATAAAATAAAATATGTCTAATTTCTGTCTTTTGCCAGATGTGTAAATAAAGACAATTCTGATAATGAGAAACCTATAGTTTATTTTTCAAAACTTAAAACAAGTGTTTCTTACAAAAAGTTGAACAATTTAGTGTTACCATACAATCAAGTATAGAAATGTCAGAGATTTGGAAATGCAAATAAAGTGCTTTAAATAATTAAAATTTTTCTAGAGTTTGAAAAATAATTAGTATAAATAAGTAGCTCTCTCGTTACCTGCTTTCTAAAACTGTGCACCATTTTTAGTGTCCAAAAATGACCAAAACTAAATTTCATGAAAAATTTTCGTAAGCACGTATTAAAAACACAGAAATCTATCAAAGAAATATCATTAATTTTATTTTAAGTAAGTTAGAACTTATTTGTTGAATGTAAACATTCAAATATGTATTTAAAAACATTAAATTTATGCACCTGATTCTAATGTAGATGCATTGAAATTGTAATTCTTCATTAAAAATTTCAATTAGTACTCATGAGTTTAAGTAATTTTGTTTTTAATAGTAGCCAGACTTTCTATAAAGATATGCATATGAGGATGCTCAAAATACACTGCTAAAATATGCAATAGACTTAAAAGCACTAAAAGAGTTTGCCAACTGAAAAAAAAATAGTTATCTTCTCTTGACTACAGTTATGAAATAACACTAAATAACAATAATTAATTTAAAAAATCACTAGGTTTGAATGTAGTGCATATCAACAATTTATTGTTTTTCAATCTAGGATTTAAAGTTTTTTTTTTGTATAAACATTGCGTAAAACAATACCATACAAGAACCTTAAAAGAAAGGCTGAGCTATCTTTCCTCCTACATATATTATACATTTAAAAGATTTTTTTTTTTTTTTTTTTTTTTGAGTCATAAATAAAACTGAAATCGATTACTTTGGTAGTAATGCAAATTTCTTTTCAAAACATTACCAACTCTTACGTAAGGAAATTTTAAGTAGTAGTGTTATTGGCAAATTTACTTTTTTTACTTGAAACATTAGAATTATTTTTTTCAATTTTAATATTTATTTTTCAGAGAAAAATATTATCAAATATTTATTTATTAGAACTAAATTATAGTTATGTTTATACATTTCGAATATTGCAGTAAATACATATTGGTTATATCAAATCCTTTTTGCTTTATCATATTTTTGGAGTTTTGGACAGTAAAACCCACCTGTCCTGTCTAAAACCAGTTTTGGACATCCAAAACCCCAACCCTGTTTTAAAGCTTTTATGGCTTTAGTAATTCAGTGTTGTATTGGTCGGTTGTTTGGGGGTATGATCAAAAAACTACTATACCGAAACCCAGGGCTAAATTTGTATGGGGCCATAGCCAGGGTCCGACTAACTAAAAGTGAGGCCCAAGGCGATCAATACTTAGGAGCCCTGTGGCAGAATTTTTTGCTGCTTTCTGCGACAAGTTTTCTAGAACCAATTTCCTTCTGCAACAGTACTAGAATATGCTTCAATGATGAAGATATATGCAACCGTTTATAGTACACAAGCTGATTATACTTTTAAAAATTTTAACATCAATACTATAGCTTCATAGTTTTATTCACAGTTTGAGCAAAAATTATTTTCTTTCATTTTTCCATGTCTAACTAAAAATTTTCACTGATTTCTCATCCTTTTACTTGTATATTTCTACTCTATCTTGATACTTTGATGCAGCTAGCCTGTTACAGTATTTCAAACTCTAATTAAGTACTATTAACATTCTAACATGAACAATACAGTCGACGCTCGATATAACGACCGTCTCCGTCCTACAGAAAACGGTCTTTATAACGAGTGGTCGCTATAAGAGGTAGAACATAGAGTATATTGGGATACAGTTGGGGGTTTTCTCACCGGTCGTTATATTAGGATGGTCTTTATAACGTGTGGTCGTTATAACGAGCGTCGACTGTAATAACATGAAATAGGTTTTTTAGAAATAACACCGAAAAAATGTCTGTAATAAAAAGAATGTTTTCCAACAAAAATTAGTTAACTACTGCTCTCTACATATCCACAAAGTTGTCTTTAACTGTTTTAAGACTTCATTTTAGAAACATATTTTGTTAGTTTTTTTTTCTTCTTTTTTCTAATCAGAAAAATCTTTCTGCACAACGTATCCCTGATCATGCGAGGATGTTGCCATGTCGGGAACTTTCTGCCGCTGGGCTTAGGAGATTTGTTTTATTTTTTTAAGTCAACGAAAAATTATCTGCAATTTTTTTGCACTGCCGGTGCTAGCCCCTTTTGGGAATTCTTGTGCATCGTTCCGCAGGTCCCTATGCAATCACACTGTATGCATTATGTCTAGCTCTGATTCTACTTTTTTATATTCATTTTAGCTTAAGAGTTTTATTGCTAATTCTCAAGGAAGAAGTATTTTTTTAACTTGCATAAAATGAACTAAATATGAGAAATATTAATTAAGTATCAAAAGAGTTTTTTTTTTCAATTAATAAACTATTATTTCTCTTAAAAATGCATAGTTTTTAAACACTGTGCATCAATTTTTAGAAGATGAGTCCCCAGTCCCAGGCCTAGTTGACAAAAGTGCCATAATCAGGCCCTGGATTCCGCTCCTGCACTCCTTTTCAATTTCAAGTGAATTTTTACATTTACAGTGGAATTGAGGCTATTTTAGCATTAAAATATATTTTGCACATGGTTTTTGAAATTATGCACTGTCCAACTATGTGAGCAAATGACAATGCAGTATCTTTTCTCCTCCCGTACCTTTTCTCCCTTTCTCTCGATTAAAGTGACTGATTTGTCAAACAAAAAGCATTTTTTATTTTGATTAATCTTAATTTAAAAAAGAGCTTATAACTTTATTATAATAAAAAGGTTTTTGTTTGCCTATCTTTTCTTGATATTTTTGTTGGTTCAATTCCCCCACATAAGGCTTCAGAATGTGGAATATTGCATCCACTTTGCAAAATTTTTCCTGACCACCCCTAAAGTTGAGTACAATTTTTCTCTCCTTAATGGATAAACGGGGGTACCAGGGGGTGCGCCGCACCGCCAACAATTTTAATTGGGTTTTTAAAAATATTAAAACTAAATTAATTTCATTACGAAGCATAGTTTGGAGAATAATATATAATTTTTCATTGCGATACATACAATTTAATTTTCTTGAAAGTCGAAGACACGATAATATACTTTTTTGTATGATCAGTGTATATCACAGCACATTGCCAGTGTGAATGAAATAGGACTCAACTATGTATTAAGAATAACAGTATATTTATCCATTTGAAAAAAAAAAAGGTAAACAATTACAATGCAAGTAAACAGTTATCATTCAGTGCTACATTCTAGAATAATTCTCTTCCATGTAATTGGGTATTTATTGGTGTATCATTAGATTATAAAACAACTATGGCTAACTTTAAAAAAAAGAACATGCTATTGTAAATTACTTTTTCAGTAAAATCTGTTCTGAAATTTAAAAAAATCCAGCATTTTTTAGTTAAATTTGCAACATTTTGCAAAAGAAGGTCCTGAACTCCTGTGAATGTCCCTCCTCCCCCCCCCTCACACACAGATAGATCCCTTGTTTTGTTGCACCCCCAGAATTCACAGCCTAAATCCGCCTGTGACCAGGGTTCCTGCATCACTCTCCTGATACCTTTCTCCCCCCAAAAAAATCGTGAGAAAATAATAAAAAAAACACACATAGTTGTGAAAAAAATTAAGTGACTTGTTTTGACGCTGAAGGAATGTTTTGTGGACTACAAAGGGGCCCTCACATTTGAAATAGCTTAGGGTCCCATTATATCTAAATCTTGACCTGGTTATGCCCACTCCAACCTAACCCATACGTATGGGGGCCTATGTGCCATATTAACATTTCATTCTCTCATCAGTTACTAGTTGAAATAAAACACCAAATAAACCTATGTCGAAAGGTACATTAAAAGTGAGCTGGCGAATTTGGTTTTGGCGGGACAGTGCCACTATCTGACTCACAAGTCCGAATGTCCTTCTATTCTTTTAAAATACCGTTTAAGTCCCGCTTTTCTCTTAAAGGTTCATCAAAAATGGGGGAAACATAAGCGAACTAGGTTTTTCAGCAGTTTTGTCACCATTAATCATTAACTTTAAAATATTATTTTTTTATAACTAAGATAAACTTTTTGTATTAGTCCACGGAATTTTTAGAATTTTGAGATGCAATGATAATTCAGAAAAAAAAGCAACACATTTGTAAGTATAGTCAACTTGTATTAATTCGGTACCATTCATCATGAGATTTTCATTGGGTTCCAAACTCGAGAAGGCTGTAGTAGCTTTCCATAACTCGAAGGTTTTAGCCAGTCCCTGTGGGATTTCAAGTTATTAAGCATTGAATGTATAAATGTGCTTCTGTTATTGATGCCATATGAATTATTTCTCCTTCCTTCTACGCCCCAAAGCAGAATACTGCTAAATTTGCTATGTATGTTGCAGAACAGACACCTGAAGGGCAGAACAATTCTGTTCAAATGTTAGGGAAAATTTGGAAAAATTTTCTGCAGAATTCTACGGATTTCTGCAGAAAAAGCAGATTTTCTGCAATTAGTTTTTCAAACTAAAAATATAATTTTGCAGAAATTCAGAAATTTCTGCAGCTTTCTTCAAATTCGAAAAAAAAAAAAAAAAACAATTTTCTGCACATAACACTTAAAAGGCAGAAAAAAAAAAAAAAGTCAAATATTTTGTGACATTTGCAGCAACTTTAGATTTACTTCGAACTGGAAAAAATCTGCAGAATGTAATCAAAATTATGTATCCCTTAAAAGATATTTGCAGAAGGAAGGAATTTGCAGAATGAGAGTTTTGAACAGAAATTTCAAAATTTACTCTTTTTGGAAATGTGCTTCTGGTGCTTCCTGTAAAGTCAAATCATGTCACAATAGATGATCTATTTTTTTTTCACATACAAAAATTCACATACAAGGTCTTGAATGTACAAATATTTTGGAAGGTGTTTGAGCACTACATTACATCCGACTAGGGGCCCTTTTATTTTCCGTTTATTACTATTCTTTTTTTTTTTTTTTCCTCAATATTTTGTCCCTTTTAATCAGTATTTAATGTCAACGTTTGAAAATAATAAAAACCATTTCTTGTGTACTAAAAATGATTTTAAAAGTAAACGTCAGGTGGCGCTGCAATCTTTCACTTTGGAACCAAAATGGCGCTTCTGAATGGTGTTGGTCGGCGCGAACCCGGAAAAAGAATAATCCGTGAAGAATTTGAGATTCGCTCACCGCTTATTTGTAAGTGCTTCGTTTTGTTAATTTGCATTTTTAACATAATTATTCAGTTTTAAGTCACATGGGTATTTTATTTGGTTAAACACCCGACGCCGCTAAGTTTGTTGACATTTTTACTCTACCACGTGCTTTTTTGCGCGGGAAAGTATTTGAAAGTTCATTTCCAAATGTTATTGTTCATCTCAGTCAAAAAAAAAATTGCAAATAATTGTATTGGTTTCAACGTCGACTTAAATTAAACATTATTTGTGAAGACGAAAATCAATTTAGTTACCCAGTGGGTATTTTTTGTCAAATAGAACAAGGCTTGCGAGACCTGAAAAATAATGCAATTCCAGAGTTTCGTATGTTTTCATAGATCCTCTCTGAAATGTTGAGTTCAATTTTTAATTTGTTTTTAAAGAGAATGGAGATTAAGTAATATTTTACGAGATAAAGTACATTTAAATAAAAATTCAACTCACAGAAGATTCAAAACAAAACAAGCCACAAGCTGTCAGTTACAATTACAGTTCGATAACGTCAAAAGTTGTTCTGTTGCAAAAAAATAGACGGAATATATTTCTAGCTGTTTGCCGAAGATACTTGTCTCCCCTTTTTTTTTTAATAAACTACGAAAATATTTAGCTGGCAACGAACGAACAAGCATTTCCCCAATTTTGATGACGCTGATTTTCAGGAAGTAAGGACAAGTTATACGTATTCATATAGGACTCTAGGACAAGTATTATCATGAATCGCATTCTAATTCAGTTTAAATGAAAGATAGAATGCGATGCTGTCTCTGGCTAATGGCTACTGGAAGATGTAAAACCGCTTTCGTTGGATATGACATGCCTAGTGAGGTCCACGGTAAATTTAAATGTTTTACTTCCTTTGCTAATCTCTTAAATCACTGCGAAAAGACGTATTCTAAGAATTGCGAAAAGTGATTTTATATTTTAGCCATTGGTGTCTTGAGTTCATAGTCCACATAAAATATTTGGAAAATCAAAAATGAGGGACAGTCAAATACTAATTCACTGTTGACTGTCATGTGAGATGTGATCGACCTATCGATTAGATGGTCGTCCTATTCGAACGCAACCACCAGAGGGGTAGCTTTTTATGCTTCCTTTGAAGGAAGTATTGTGATCACGAAAAAAATGTGCGTATGTATGTCGCATAACTCAAAAACTGTATGCCGTAGAAGCTTCCATGGAGCTAGTATCTAGGGGAGATGGTACGGCGGCGAAGATCAAAGGAATCGGGGTTGCATTTTCCTGCCATGCCTCGCTCTTTCTGATCGGCACTAGAAAACCGGGTGTTTAATGCTTTTCTACGAGAATTTCGAAAACTTTCGGCGCCTATATTTAATTCGGATTTCATCTAATCTTTTAACCAATGCGAAAAATAGTTTCAGGAAGTTCTCATTTTGAAAAGGGCAATATTAGAGTCGATTTAATTATAGAAAATGCGTATTTTCATTGCGCATTTTCTTATAGTTTGGTAGCCTGCGCATTGATATCGTAGCTGTTTTTCAAAAGATTTCTTCAATGTCAATCAACAATTAAGTGCCTAATACAATTAGAAAAAAGTCCCCCTCCTCCAAAGGACTTTTTTTTTAATGATACGATTAAAGCAACATTAAAATCCCTCTCAGCCGGAAAAAAGGAATTTAATTTTTATGCGATTTATTTTAACTCGAAAAATAGTAGTCCCCCGCCTCTCCAGAAGAAAAATAATTTTATTGAGATACCCGTTCACGGTAAAGAAAAGCAAGTGAATTGAAACAATAAAATAATTTTAAATCTCCTTTCAAAAAAAGGAAATTGAACCTTAGTTAAAATACACATTTAATTACAATAACAAGAAAAACCTCCTCTTCTGATGAAAAAAACACGAAACCAAAATACGCAACAAGAAAAATATACCCCCCCCCCAGCACACACAAAGAAAAAAAGAAAACTTTGCAAGTTTTATTCAAAACATGAAAAGGCTATCTCTCCCAGAAGAAATATAATTTTAGTATAATATATTTCGTAGTATCCCCCCCCCATAAAGATTAGTTCAATGAAAATAAGTATTACAAATATAGATAAAATACAGCGACTGCCCCCCCCCTTAATGCAGTAAAAACCTCTTTAAATTAAATACGCATTACAATTTGGAAAATTTAAATATTCACTTCTCAAGAATACATAATCATAAATTATTAACCAATAGAACCAGAAAAATTTTCCCCCCCCCCCTTCCCAAAGAAAAAAAGCATCTAACTAAATATACACTGCAATTGAAATGAAGTTCAAACTCTCTTCGGGGGGGAGCAACAGAAATACTTTAAATAAACATTATAAATCCAAAAATGTAAGTACCACTCCCCCCCACCCCCAGCGGAGAACAGAATTTGAACAAAATACATATGTAAATATAACGATACGGAAAACCCTCTCCCCGAAAAAAAAAAAAAAACTTTCATTTCATCCACAACACAAGTGGAAATGTACCCCCCCCCCCCCTGCGCTTGAAAACATAAAATAAATATGCATTTAAATTCAAAAATTAGATCCATCACTCTCGAGGGAAAAATCGAAATGTATAATTAATTTCAACAAATTAAAGGCCCCCCCCCCCCCTTTTTTCTCCAGGAAAAAAAATATGTCAAGTAAAATACCAAATTTGCAAAAATACAATTCCCACCCCCTTTCCGAAGATAATGAAACAAAAATCCCGCTCTTTCCGCAGAAAAATAGAATGCAAATTTAAATCCGCCTTATAATTCGGAACATTTAAATCTCTCCCTCCTCCCCACAAAAAAAAATAAATAAATAAAATAAATAAATAAAAATAATAATAATTTGAACTAGATACACATTTAATTAAAATGAAACCAAAACCCTTAAAAAAAGCCTTAAATTAAAATACGCAATACGGATAATAAGGAAAAAAATATAATCCCCCCCCTCATCACATAAGAAGATTTCAAACTAAATATAACACTATGATTCAAAAACTAAAAGGATCCACCCCTGCAGTTTTAAAGCAGAATTTAATTAAACTAAGTATTAATTACAAAATGAAAGAACTGATTCCTCGGAAGAGAGAATAGTTTAATGACAATATTTTTAAACGAAAATCTGGCCCCCCTCCCCCACCGAAGGGGAAAAAAATTTAAATAGGCATTAAAGTTGGGGGAGTATCAACCTCTCTGTACTTAAACTAAATTAAAAAATAATTTAGTTTAAGTACGATTGAAAAAAAAAAAAAAACGAAAGTACCACCCTCTCCCCTTGAAGAATTTTATAAAAATATTCCTTTGAGACAAAATAAAAAGTCGCCTCTTCCAACAAAGACAGAAGATTTGCAAATATATGCACGATTTTTGTTAAAATATACTCTGTACATAATGATTCATTCAAATTATCGCGAAATTTAATATAAGTATCAAATTCTTTGTTGCAACTTAAAAAGCGAAAAAAACTTTCTTGGGTCTAAAATTGAACTATCAAAGTTATCTTAAAAAAATAGCGAAAAAGCGCGAAAATTAAATGTCCTCACAAACAGCACATTCAGCTGTCAGATCAGCACGTGGTCGGCACTGATCGGCGCAAACAAGGCCTGCAGGGTTGCCGTTTGGCAGGACGTTACTTGGTACGATGTCATCTCCCTTCGATAATAGCTCCATGAGAAGCTTCTAGTTTGGTGTGTACGCTCTAAGGGGTGGGGGGGGGGTCAAGTAGTGCTCCCCTTCTGGTCGCATTTGAATGTGCCCAATCATTGGGCACATCTCAATGTTAATTTCAATGCAGATTAAGTGAAATGATTTGGCGCGACCACTTGGTTGACAAGTTGGCGACAAATTTATCGAAAAAATGATGTTTTTTATTAAAATTTAGATTCAATTTGGCGATATTTTGCGAAATGAATTATTGTGAAACATAATTTTGCATTGATTAGCTTCAAACTAGGGGTGTAAATGTTTGAATTGTTATCTTGCTCACTCTAAGAGGGAATTTAAGCGTAAAAGGAAGTAGTGTGGCGTTCACTTCAGATTTTTTCTTTTGTGGTGATGTATTCTTCCAATGTAAGAAAATATTTTGCGATAAAAAGTTCTCATGTGAAGTTTATTGTTTGCATGAAAGTCATGAACTGTTCCAAGCAAGTGTCTTTTGGAATAATTGAGCACAAGAATTAATATTCTTGATTAGAAGTCAATCGTGTCTCACCTCCGAACTCTCTTTTCTGTGTTTCGCGACGTTTTAACAGTCGTATACTCAGCAGTCGTATACCTACCCATTCGAGCCGGGCTCGTCCATTGTGCAGTCAAGTTATTTTAAAAGCATAGCATAGTTATACATTTTTGCCTAGATCTCTTTTAATCAAGAATATTCAGATTAAATTTAAAGTCATTCCGACCAGTAGTTCAGTTTTTGTAGTATTTTGAAAGTGGGGTTTTAACACACGTCGTACTATGCACTATACATCATGATTAAAAAAAAAAAAAGATTGACGTGTCAAGCAGGCAATCTTGCCTCAAGATTGTTATGTTACTGACTTTAGGTTGTCAGCATGTTGCCACAAGATTGTCTGACAAAGAGTATGCAACCTAATATTAAGGTTGGTTGTTTTTGTAATTTTGCATAAAGATTGTCATGACAGGAAAATATCAAGATCTTGTCGTGACAAGGCGATATCAATCTGTATGCAAGATGTGATAGTTTTTGTAATCTTGCATACAGATTGTCATGCTAATGATTTTGTCGGCGACAGTAATATATCAAGAACATTCTTTTCAATCCTGACGCTGACAAGATTTATGCAATCATGATATTGCAGGACGAAATCAATATTGATATGTTAAGATGTATGCAATATTGCATACATCTTGTTATAACAATACTGTTTTTCAAATCTTTATACAAGCATGATGTTGCAAGACGAAATCAATATTGATATGTCAAGATGCATGTAATATTGCATACGTCTTGTTATAGCACTATTTATGCAATCTTTATGCAGTATTAAATACGCAATATTGACGCTGTCAGTACAATATCAAGATCTGTCAAGATTGCTGCAAGAAGTTTTGCTTGTAGGAGTGGTAGATTTTCCTTTTTCCAGGCAAATCGCTATAGATTGTCATATTTTCTTTTTGCTGAATTCTAATCGAAATTTCCATGAATATAACACCTAGCGCATTGGTTGTGAACTACTGTTGTTGCATTAAAATCAGAAAAGAAAACTTATTTTAACCAGATAAATCTCTGTATAATTATATACATGGGCGCCCATATGCGAAATTTTAGGGGGGGGGGGGCTCACATATTTTCTTCATAGTTTACAGTTAAAAGAGATATATATACACTGCTCGACATTGAAAATGCAACACCAAGAAGGAGTGGTCAGAAATTGATGAAATTTGGTAAGAAGACAGAGACAGCATGGAACAATAAGTGATATTTATTTCAAAATAAATAAGCAAAATTTAGAGCGAGGACGGCGTCGGCTCAGTAAGAAGTAGGACCACCGCGGACAGCGATGCACGAAGAAACACGTCTAGGCATGGAGTCAATAAGCCTGCGGATGGTGTCCTGAGGGATGGCACTCCATTCCCTTTCAACCATTTGCCACAGTTCGTCCTCTGAACGAGGCAGTGACAGGTTCTGCAAACGGCGTCCAATCACTTCCCACACATGTTCGATTGGTGACAAGTCAGGAGAGTATGGTGGCCAGGAAAGCATCTGTACACCTCGTAGAGCATGTTGGCTGATTCGAGCACTGTGAGGCCGGGCGTTATCCTGTTGAAAAATTGCATTTGGCAGACCCTGAAGGTAGGGGATTGCCACCGGCCGCAGTACATTATCTACATATCGTTGGGCCGTCATAGTGCCCCGAATACGAACAAGAGGTGATACGGAATTGTATGCAATAGCGCCCCAAACCATTATGCCACGTTGTCGCGCTGTGGGGCGTTCCACAGTTACTGCCGGATTCGATCTTTCTCCACGTCGACGCCACACACGTATGCGATGACTATCGCTGGACAAACAGAAGCGGGATTCATTTGAGAACACTACGGTTTGCCATTCTGCCATCCACGTCGCTCTGGTCCGGCACCATTCCAAACGTTGGAGTCTGTGCTGTGAGGTCAATGGCAGTCTTCTTAGCGGGCGCCGTGATTGCAGGCCACGTGCAACCAGTCGACGGGAAATGGTTCTGGTCGACACAGGAACATCCAGGGTACCTTGCACGTGCTGCAGAATCGACGCACAGGTGACTTGCGGGTCCGCCACAGCTTGTCGGTGAATCCGTCGATCCAAGCGGTCTGACGTCACTCTGGCTGCACCTGCACCCCTCAATGTGGCTACATTTCCTCTTTCCAATCATCTCCGACACAGCCGATGCACAGTGCTTGCATCCATGTGGGTATCAGCTGCAATTTGACGTATGGACCAACCTCCCCTTCCCAGTCCGATCACCATACCCCTTGTAAAGTCGTCTATATGCTGGAAGTGTCTTCGTTGAGGACGGCGTGGCATTTCCTCCTATCACACGTATCCTTCGAGACAAAAACCAAATTTCTCCGATAATTAGTCTGGCAGAAAAACCAACATGAACATAGCTCACTTTTCAACTTCATTCTCTTATATCTTACTTCACGTGCGTCGGAGAGCTGCGCATTTCATATCATTTGCATAACTCAGTGACGTGCGTCTACGGTAAAATTTGCATGAATTTCTGACCACTCCTTCTTGGTGTTGCATTTTCAATGTCGAGCAGTGTATATATAGGATCGTTCCATTTTAAATCAACCAATGGGGGGGGGGGGGGTGCATCACCATTTTTGATTTTGATAGAAATTTGCATATGCATTCTTTTTATTTCCAAGACCTCAAAATATATATATATATATATATATATATATATTTTTTTTTTGAATTTACCCTTTGATATGTATAATCCGTTTTTGTTGGCAACAGGAAAATGGGGCATTTTGATGCTTTGTCTTGTAAACTATAATTCTTTTTCTATCAAAAATTTTGATCTCAAACATAGTTCATTGGAAAGCTAAGAAAGCTCTTTTCATATAGGATATCAATAAATTTCATATTTAAAAAATATTTTTTTTTCAAGTCAAAGTTTGCGACTAAACTGTCATTTTTTACTACTTTTGAAAATTAAAAAACCCATGAAGGGTTCAGAATAACAAGCCATATTTTTTATCATATATTCAAACGAAACTGCTGCACCAAAAACAAGAATCCGACCAAAATTGTCAGATTATGTTTGCCGTGTGTATGATAGTGACTGGTGGCTAAAAGAAGTGTTGCAAGTAAAAGTAGTCAATGCTGAAGAACAATACAGAATAAATTATTTTCATCCGAAAGGGCCAGGAACGTCATTTAAAAAAATCAAGTGAGGATGACTAAACTTGGATTCAGTTGCAAGACATTTTTAAAATCTTGACTGCATCAGAACTATGGTGTGCACAAGGAAGAGGTCACAATATCACACCTGTGATGAGCGAACATTGATCAACTCTTCTCTGTGAGACGAAACACTAAAGAAAATAGTTCTACAAGAGAGCGTTAAGAGATTTAGACGATAAAATTTTTAAATTATCTTATAAAAGTGTAAATATGTTATATACACTTCTTTGTCACTTCTATAATTGAAAACTAGCAATTAAGAATACAATTAAATTTCACTAAAATCTGAGATTAATTACAAAAATAATCGTGTTGCTTCAGTGCAATTATATGAAAATTCAGATGCCCATAGCTGCCAAGCGCCTTTGAATAACAAAGCAACTTTTGTTACATTTTTTTAATGTAAAAAGTACTTAAGATTCCACCAACAAAATGATTTTTATCTTACCCTCACATGCATTTTTTTTAGCGTTGAAAATTTTTTTGAAAATTTACAACTTTAGGAGGGCATACCTCATAAAATGGGCAGAGTAACAAGCTATTTTTTTTTGTTTCATTAGTAACCACGCATATGAATGTATGATATCAAAATAGGGCTCGTTATTCTAAACCCTTCATGGGTTTTTAATTTTGAAAAGTAGTAAAAAATGAGATTTTCATCAAACTTTGACCATGAAAAATATTTTTTTTAATCTGAAATTTCTTGATATATAAAAAGCTCTCTTTCTTAGGTTTCAATTAGCTATGTTTGAGCTCAAAATCTTTGATAGAAAAAAAGTTATCTATATATACACTAGGTGGCCAAAAGTATCCGGACACTTTCAAAAATTTACATTTTTAGATATAACTCGAGAAATAAGTGATCAATTGTTCTTTAACTTTAGTCATACAAAATATATTCTTCACCGAACATTTCCAAGTTGAAATTAAATTACCCTTGCATTTGGGGG